>JAUCNO010002820.1:0-10562 GCA_032353835.1 Enteromius viviparus | reverse complement strand
TATAAAAGTGTTTAAATTACCAAATACATTTACTTGCACATATTTCAAATTTGGAATATAAAATATGTCATAATATAATCGGTATGTTCATAAATATTAATAATAAAAAAGGGAAAAACGAAATTAAAACGACACATGTGTCACACAGCGCTATTGTGACTGCGGTGCGTCACATGACAAGTATGAAGCGTCGCTATGGAAACAAAAAAGACTAAACATTCCAAAATAACGGTCGCCTAAAAAAAACTCACACTGGAGGCTCAGATAGAATATTTTCAACTCACGTGTGAAAGGGTTAACCAAGTGGATCCAGTTCCTCCGTCACGCCCAGGAGAGCCATTTCCTTACCCAAGTGGAGCCAGTTCCTCCATCACGGCCAGGAGTGCCATTCTCAATCCCTGAGAGTCCATTCTGGCAGTCACAGCCAGGAGTGCCATTCCCTAACCTTAAGAATCCAGTCTGCAAGTTACAGCCAGGAGTGTCATTCCCTAATCCTGGGAATCCAGTTCCTGAGTCATGGCCAGGAGAGCCATTCCCAATTCTGGAGAATTCTGTTCTGCATTCACAGCCAGTAGAGCCGTTCCTGATCCAAGAAAATCCAGTCCTCCAGTCACGGTCAGGAAAACCGTTCCCATTCTCAGAATCCACTCCAGAGCCAGATCCTGTCCAAGTACCCTCAGAGCCTTCTCCAGTCTGCGAGCTGAATCTGCTCCAGGGTTTAAATAGTCTTAGAGTTGTCAGAGTCTGCTCCAGTGCCTGCTTTTTTCCTGGAGATCAATGAGACTATGACTCTATATTCCAGATTTGTTGTATTGAAGGCGGAGAGAGTGCTGGTTATTCATTCCCCCACGTACAATCCCTGCCGGACCTGGGCCTCGAACCCGCAACCTTTGGGTTACAAGCCTAACTGTCCATTAGGCCACTGGATGGTTTCTTGAGCAGCAAATATCAGCATATTAGATTGATCTCTGAAGGATCATGTGACACTTAAGACTGGTGTAATGTTACTAAAATTTCAGCTTTGCATCACAGGAATAAATGACACTTTACAGTATACTATTCGAAGTGTGATATTTCTGAATATTATAGTTCTAACTACTATGAATAAATAAATGCAGCCTTGGTGAGCACATTAGACTCCTGTTCAACAACATGAAAGTGAAAACAAACTTAAATATAAATGCCTTATGCTGCATTCTGTTTACCTTGGTAAATATAGAATTTTCAAAACTTCTCTTCCACAATCATTCCTCTTGTTGTTAGAGGTCAGCTAAAAAGTCTACCCAATTTAGTATGGAATGCAGTGTTTAGGCTTGGGAGTGTGCGTTTGATGTTTTAAAATAAAAAAAAATTCAGATAAGCAGCTCTCTTGCTTTTGGAGCAGCGGTTAGTACAATCTGTATAGAAAAATGAAGCTATGAACCGATGTGTGTTTCTTTTGTACATGGTGAAGCAAATTTCTCATCTTTTCCAGACACAGGTCTCTGATGTGTAATTACTCTGATCTGGGTCGACATGGACCAGCACAGCCCTAAGGGGAATTTACACGCACAGTAAATGCAAACAAACGCTAAAATACATGCATCATCCCGAATGCACACAGATCCGAACACATGTGAATGTGGGTCAGCTCGCCTTGATCCTTCTCTCCCCTGCTCCATCCGAGGTTAATACGACCCATATATAAACAATAACGCATGCCATCAAAAGAGCCCAACTGGGATTACGTGCACAGACTCCAGCTGCACTCTCCACGCTGGGGAACAAACAGACAGGAAAAGGCAGAGTTTCTCTTCCTTCTCGAAAACCAGTATTAATGCCATCTCAGGATCACATCACCATGACAACAGTGCCATTCCTGTTTGCTCAAAACTCAACCTTCCATTGTGCACCGTAGTTTTATGGATTTCAGACAAAGGGGAAATGACATCACCAAGCCTTTATTTTTATGACAAAGTGCAGCAGCTGAGGACACACATTAATTGAGATGTTGGGTTATGCAGTTGACATCGGGGTGGCTATCATTTATGATAAGCCTGTTTCTGTTGAAACATTCATTAACAGCTAGGCTTGGTCCTGAAATAAATTGTGTTATTATCAGTCGGGGAGAGATGCATTATTAAAGTAGGGTGACACTCGATTCGTCTTTGCTATGGGATGAGAGTCACCCCAGGAGCAAAGAACAAATCCGTTATTTGACATAACATACTGTCTTTATCTCTATGAAATAAACATGCACATAAGTACAAATAAATGACAGGTACAACAAAAGGATCACCCGCTTATCACTACATTTAATTGTTTTTTTCATGTAATTAAAGCGTAAAAGACAGTAATGGACTGTGAGTTAGTGCATTATGCTGTATTGCTCCTCCTTGCTTCCTTGCATCAAGTGGTTTTATGTAGAACATAACATTTGTTATAACGTACAGAGTAATCTAAAATTGGCAAAAACATAGCTATTCCCAATTGTTTGTTTTTTACTTTTCTGTTAGCAGAGCACAAATAGAAATAAAGGGGAAAAATACAATTTGTTTACAGTGTAAGCTAATCATTAATTTTATGTTAATTGAACTGTTACAACTTAAAAAAAATCTCTAACTTTAAAGAGCAGATGCATTGATTTGAACTTTACTATGGTATTACCATGTTTTTTTGTACAGGTTTTGGTTTTTGAATTACCTTGTGCACAGCATAATACTCTCACTGTTAACTATAATGCATATTATTGTTTATCATTACTACATATAAAGCACATATGAATGCATGGTCATATTAAAAAGTAATAGTTAAGTAATAGCAAGAACTGGATCTTAAAATAAAGTGTGACAATAAAATACATATTGCTTAAGTCAGAAAATATATTAATATATTTATTTGTATATACTTTTTCCCAACAAATGCACTTGTGTGATATAGCTTAAATATAGGCTTACTACACTGAATAAACAAAATGTACATACAATTTTCACACTTAATTGCAAAGAAACAGTAAGGTTTTGAAGTAAAACACAAATAATAATGTCTTTTATGAATTTATGAATGCATTTTTCAGTGTAATATAGTGCATTTCATGTTTTCCTGTGGTGTAGAGACCAGTGTATTTTTGGTTGGTTGTCGCTGTCCTTTGTGCTGAAATCATCTGACCGGAAAAGTGTCAGTGAGTGAACAAATTATGCTTCGAAAAAAAAAAAAAAAATTAATAATAAAAAACTGAATAAGTACAGCGGAAACGCGAGAGAGAACTTAAAAAGAAGCTATAACTGTAGATGAATAACACATTGTTATTGTTGATGTAACGTAGGTCAACCACTAACAAGTTACTAATAAACCGATTTCTTAGCAGAAGCTAATACTAGCCTACTGACAATTATATCGGCCTATGTGTACAAAAATAATCCGCAGAAGTCATGATGAAGAAAAGCATTTCATTCTTTTTTATATTTAAATTACGTTAACATTATGACGTACATTATGAAGGCACAGTTAAACGGAAACACGCTGAATGAACGTTACAAACCAGAGCGAACAATAGAGAGAGAGAGAGTCGACTCAGCTGAGCTCATAGGGAGGAAGAGATTTGGAGAAAGCTTCTTAACCTATTTCAGAGGGATACCAGACGTGATTTTGTTTAGTTAGTCTCGTATTGGTTAGAACCTCGCGCTCGGCTGATATTGATTTGGTATTTTTGTGCGGGATGTGATGTGTCGGAGGAATATTCCAGCATCGCTGCTGTGAGGATGGCAGGACGGAGCGGTGGCCTTTCGGATAGCAGCTCAAATGCCGCTTTGTTCGCCGTCCAGACGTGGATTGATATTTCATTCATGTGCATCTGAATTCAGTCCATATAAAGACCAAGAGCGCAGCTCCTCAGCACCGCACGCAGCACCGCGCCGAGTCCACGGTCTGGAGGTAAGAGCCTCTGTATCTGTATTATTCCGATAGATACTCTATAGATGCATACTGTGACTTTTAAACACTTTGTCTAATTGAATGCAGGACACGTGCACTGCTGTTTCTCCTTATGCTTTCACTACAGCGTGTCTTTTCCTGCAACAAACTGAAGGAGTAATGCACTTGTGCGCCTATTGTTTTGATGCATCACTTTTAATATGTCTCTCATACTGAGCATTATACTCTTATGTGCAGTACTCTAAAATCAGCATCATTTAGGCCATTCAGTGCAGTGTATATCCATCCACATGGAGAAGGAGACAAGGAGAGCATTTGTTTGATATGTAATCTGGTTCTGAGGCAAATCAAGTCTGATTTCTTAAAATCGAACTCTTCTGTTTGTTTAAAGTCACATGCAAGAATAATTCCATTTTCACAAAGACACAAGGAAGCAAAGAGCAAACATATTCCTTACACTCTATGCATTAAAGACATTCTTATTTTGTCTTCCTGCCTGACACTATTGACACCGTCATTGAAGGCTGGTTGGTTTAGAACAGTTAGTGCAAATGAATGCAAACTTATAACTCACAAGCATGGAGACAACAATAGTTTGAGTGCATGCAATGCAATATGTCTCTTGTTTTGCAACAGACGTGACTGTCAGACTCTGAATTTGGCAAGCATACAGGAAATCCATGTGGCAGAAATCTGGCATGGAACTGGAAAAATTGAATTATTACAAACTGTCATTTAGAGATAGACTGATTGATCTGCCTGGCCAGGAATTTTTTTTTAGATAGATAGATAGATAGATAGATAGATAGATAGATGCATATAAACTGTCTATGTGATAAACAATAGATAGATTTATATATATATATATATATATATATATGTGTGTGTGTGTGTGTGTGTGTGTGTGTGTGCAAAACATGAATATAGATCAGTATTGGCATCAACCATTTCTGTTGACCCCAGTTTAACACTGAATGTATATTAAGCAGAAGATGCTGTGAATCTAGACGATATTGGTTGTGGATTTGAGATGCTTTTTCTTCCCTATTCTTCTGTGAATGTCATTGAGCTCAGAGAGCTGTAAGTTGAGCTACAGGTGATTCAGTGATGACGCCAGGCTCTTTTTAGGCTTATCTGACTGTACTGGCTGAAAGCTGAATGTCCAGTGTAGAAGCACAAGAGCACAGTGTCACACTCACATGAGCGTGCAGTGAATAACAGAGCAGTGATCGATAAAATCAGCCAGCGAGACACTGCACACATGTGGATCTGCTAATGTTACAACACCCAGCATGTGTAAAGAACAATCAGGTTTTGTGTGGGAAGCTAAATTGGATACAGTGTGCTTAAAGATATATTTAGCAATAAAATGAAGTCAATTTGAGTACTACTAGAGTGTTATTACATTATTTTCTTGCCAATTAAGGGGTTCATTTTCTCTCCCAGTTTTTGTTACTGTAACGCAAATAACTGTGATTTAAAAAGTGATAAATTAATAAAAATAAAAATAATATGAATAAATTATGCAGTTATTTTTAGTCTTTAATTTAATGTTGATTTTAAAAAAGCTGTTACTTTTGTGTTATACTCCACAAAAATACTTTTTTTACAGTAATGAGAATCTAATAAGAATTAATTAAATGGAAATTCTCCCTGTCGTTGTTACTGTAATGCAATTCAGTCTCATTTTCTTTGTAATCATTGTAATGCAAAAAAAAAAAAAATAATAAAGTGATAAAATAATAATAATAATAATATAAATGTTATATTATAGTGCTAAAATCAAAGTCAAAATAAATAAAAAAATACTGTATTACTTTAATGAGAATTACTATTGACTAAAAAATGTAATGTCTGGGTACATAATGGTAATGAGAATTTCAAGGGAAAGGTGATTGATTTAATAATAATTAATTTAGTAATTAATGAAAATTTTATATTCACAAATAGGCTTTATTTGCCTCGTGCAAAATATAATTTCTTATTCTTTTGGGGTGAAATGCTATATATTATGCTTAAATATGTATTAAGTTTATTTTAATAACATTGCTGCATTATTTTCTTGGCACTTATTCTTTCTCATTTTTCATTACTTTAATGCAAAGCAAAGTCTCATTTTAATTATTGAGATGCAAAAAATATATATATATCATGGTAAAATAATAATAATATTATTACGTTATGCTATTCATTGTGCACTGCCTTTAGTGCTGTTCTAAAATAAAATCTACAGTAATTTGTTTTGTACGACACAAATATACAGTATTACAGTTATGAGAATCTAATGGGAATCATTATAAAGAAAAACAACAAAGCCTGGATGCATTATGGTAATAAGAATTTCAGAGATATTGTGCTTAGTTTAATATTCATAAGAATAATGCCACAATGCCAAATTGGGCTTTATTTCCCTTATGCAAGAATATGCCTTTGGGGTAAAGAGCAAACTGGACCTGTTTCTGTGAGATTCGTTCTCAGGTTCCCACATTGATTTGCATCTCAAAAAGTTTTCAAATCAGTGGACAGTGTTGCTCCCACACACACATATTGATCTCAGCTTAGAGACTAGAAAAATCGATCAGAGCAAACCGCATCTGGACACGCTACTGCCATTAAATAACAAGCAGATGTGTCTATTCGTTTGGACCATCACAAATTCAGAGTTTCTGGCTAAATTGGTGGCACGCTAGAAAAACATACGTCTGGAATTGATTTGGAGGCAGTAGGTAAGGGTTTTGGAGGAACGCTGGGACTGTGTGAGTTCAATTGTGATGAGAAATGATAAAAGACTATGGGTTGGAAGTGTGTTTGCATCTCTGATTACTGTCCTCGTGAGCTGTGATTTCCAAAACACACAATCACAGAGGAACAACACTCGCAGAGTGACATTGCAGAGCGTAACAATTTACATGCTTTTGTGTCTCAGTTCAACACACACACACACCCTCTTCAGAAGACATGTTTTTTCCCTTGCACTTCACTTACAATTTTAACCTGGGACAAGATGAAAGGCACAAAAAAAAAGTCTTAAAAGGTTTCTAGTCATACATATGTTGGTCTGTAGATATGGCTAAGATCCATCCTTTTGAGACTTTTCAGACATTTTATCTTCTGCTAGGTTGAAATTGTAGGTCTGATAGCTTTTGAAAAGGTACTAGAGCACTTCACATAAACATGATGTAATTTGCAGCGAATTACTAACATTTCAAAATTGTGAAATTGGACCATGGACCTACAGTATGAAATCCAGTTTATTTTTTATGCCACGTTTTGTTAGATTTTTCCCCCCAAACTCTTTTTTCCCCCCTCTGTATTACATTTGAATGGTTTAATTCAATTTGATCAATATTTTATTAAAAAGCAGGACTATTCAGTTAATTTGAAACATATTTGATTAGAAATTATGTAATGAAATATAAATTAATAATAAAATTGTATTTGTGCCCCATGATATTTTGTTGTATGTAGGGATGCTCATTTTAACCGTTTAACCATTAACCGACCGATTTAAAGTTTAACCGATTAACACAATCAGTTAAACGGTTTAAAAGGTCATTTTATTTATTTATTTATTTCAGTATTTTACCTACTCATAGTCTATATAAAATTGTGTTGACAAAAAAAATCGCATTTTATTGGCCACATTCACACAGCAGCAGAATACAGTTGTTGAGTACAGGGAGTGACAACCGCGTTCTGTAACAGAACTCACCTGGAAATGTTTAGGACTCGCGAGCGCGTTCACGGAACAAACGCGAGAGCCGCTCTGCTGCAGAAACACACTTCTAGCGGGTGTTACGTGTTTTAATTTTCATTGTTTTCATTAAATAGAAAATCAAATACATCTAAAATAAGGATAAAAATTTTATTATTTTAATTAAGTATATAAGTATATTAAGTAATATAAATTATGATGTTGGCCAGGTCAACACACTAAAACGTTTGTTGTCTTTACAGGTTATCAAGCCAAACGCATTCGAGAGTGGCAGGCCATGGGAATTCAGGTCCTTGTGTCCACTAGTGATGTCAGCTCATTGGCAGGGACGGAGCGTCTCATCACCGAGGCCTGCCGCTTGGGTCCAGTTGGTGGCATCTTCCACCTTGCCATGGTGATATTCAGTTGTTGCCTTCAGTTCACTTTTTTTGTAGTCAAATTAAGGACAAATATAACACTTCTCTTTGTCAACTAGGTCCTTAAAGACGGCATGCTGGAGAATCTGACCCCACAGCACTTCATCGACGTTAACAAACCCAAATACGATGGAACCATTTATCTAGACAGGTAGGGAATGGTTTTACTGAATATTTCCTTTCTTTAATTTAGTTGTGGCTTCTGTCGAATTTTAATTAATGACTCATTCTCCACAGTGTGACTAGGCAGAAGTGCCCAGAGCTTCAGCACTTTGTGGTGTTCTCCTCAGTCAGCTGTGGTCGAGGAAACGCTGGCCAGAGCAACTACGGCTTTGCCAACTCCACCATGGAGCGAGTGTGTGAGCAGCGCCGTCATGACAACCTCCCGGGACTGGCCATACAGTGGGGTGCCATTGGAGATGTGGGTGTCGTTTTGGAGACCATGGGTGGCAATGATGCTGTAATCGGTGGCACGCTGCCACAGCGTATGTCTTCCTGTTTGGAAGTACTGGATAGGTTCCTGTGCCAGCAGCGACCTGTAATGTCCAGCTTTGTCTTGGCGGAGAAAGTGGTGGTCGCTAAAGGAGAAGGAAGCGGACAGAGAGACCTGGTGGAGGCTGTGGCTCATATTCTGGGTAAAAGCTCAGACCTAAAATGTTTAAAGTCTGATATGTGGCACTTTATTATGCTTTTTAAAGTTACAGTGTGGCCTTTTTTTCTCAGGTGTGCGTGATGTGAGCAGTCTGAATGCTGACGCCTCATTGGCTGATCTGGGTCTTGATTCGCTGATGGGTGTTGAGGTTAGGCAGACTCTAGAGAGGGACTATGACATTGTAATGGCAATGAGGGAAATCCGACAGCTAACCATTAATAAGCTACGGGAGCTTTCCAACCAATCAGGAGTAAAAGAGGGTGAGCAATGTGATTTGTGTCAATATCGATACCCACTGTGTTATTCTTCCAGAACTTACTTTATGAATAAAGTATTGGGAATTTGCTAAAAGATACATTTCTGATTCATTCAGAAGATGTAATTTAATGTTTTGTAAGATTGCATTGAATTATTTGGAGAATGCATCAATATGTAACTCTCTCTCATTTTGTTTCTCCCAGATTGCCGAGCTGCTCCTGCTAAACGATCTGGTGTGCAAGCTCTGCTGGAGTCAGATCTGAGCCGGATGCTGGTCAACCCTGACAGCCCCACAGTGACCCCGCTGAACAATGTCCAAAGTGTTGAAAGGCCCTTGTTCCTCGTTCACCCCATCGAGGGCTCCATTGCCGCCTTCCAAACTCTAACCAGCAAGCTTAGTATGCCATGCTATGGCCTACAGTGCACTAAAGGTACAAACACAAGATCAAGGATCACTTTTCATTGTTACACTTGACACACACACACACATATATGTATTTAATATAATGATGTATATTAGGGGTGTACTAGCTTACTGAGTCATAACTGGTTTCATAACATATTAATTTGATGTGTTTTGTCCGTCATTAGCCGCTCCTCTAGACAGTATCCAGAGTCTTGCTGCTTACTACATGGAGTGTGTGAGGCAGGTGCAGCCAGAGGGGCCGTATCGCATCGCTGGCTACTCATTCGGTGCTTGTGTGGCTTTTGAGATGTGCTCACAGCTGCAGGCAGCCAAATGCCCTGTGGAATACCTCTTCCTGTTTGACGGCTCACACTCTTACGTGGCAGCTTATACACAGGTGCAGAAAAAGAGCTCAGAACTCTTTAAAAATAGAGAAATGTGCTATGCTAGGTCACATGGTCATCATTTCTGTTTATTCTCTGACAGAGTTACAGAGCCAAACTGACCCCTGGCAAAGAGTCTGAGGCAGAGACTGAAGCTCTGTGTGCTTTTATCCAACAGTTCACTGGCATCGAGTACAACAAGGTACTTTCTTTAAAAGTTAATTTATTTGAAATGGTCTTTTCTAAAGAGACTCAGTCAGCGATGAAGCGAATGCTCTTTCTTTATTCTTAAATCTTTCTCACAGCTGTTGGAGACATTGCTACCTCTGTCAGACCTGGAGGCCCGTGTGAACAAGGCTGTTGATCTGATCACGTCCAGCCATAAGAATGTCAGCCGAGATATGCTCCATTTTGCTGCTTCTACATTTTACCACAAACTGAAGGCTGCCGACCGCTATGTTCCAACTTCCAAGTACCATGGCAATGTCACCCTGCTGAGGGCCAAGGCCAGCAGCGAGTACGGTGATGGTTTAGGATCTGACTACAAACTCCACGAGGTAAAGATATGGACCACAAATGTGATACTGTCTGTAGTCCTAAAGCCTTAACTGTCACTTTAAATCATTTTAATGTGTTCTTGCTAAATAAAAGTAATCCATTTAATTTAAATAATTAACTTTTAAATTTAAAACAGTTCCTTTGAAAGTAACTGAAATAAAATAAGTTGAAGTCCTAAAATGACTAAAAACTTAAATAATTACATAATAAATAATGGCCAAAAAAAGTAATATACGTATATATATATATATATATATATATA
>JAUCNO010002819.1:0-10566 GCA_032353835.1 Enteromius viviparus | reverse complement strand
ACAAAGGGAAGTGTTTAAGGGATTATATGCAACACCCTTAAGTTATTGACTTAGGTAAGGGGAAATTATGCCTTAAGGGAAAAACTTAAGGGAAAAACTTAAGGTGCTTTATGCAACCGGGCACTGAACTTTGTCGCGTCGCTGGACACACCCACATCCGATCGCCAACGGTCTCTGACGGCCGCTGACGCTCTTGTCGCCGGATATCGCCAGCTCTCCATTTAAATGAATGGGATCGCGTCGCTTTGTCACTGCTTGTCGCTGCTAGTGTAAACGGGGCTTGAGGGAGTGAGAGAGACCGTGCGTTCATGTGAACTGTGTGTGTGGCTGTTCAGCGCGTGCTAGATAGATAGCATCCTGATTGGTTTACAAAGCAAAATTAGCCAATCAGCTTTTATTTATCGGGCTTTTATTTATTTTCTCTGGGAGCAAAGTTATCAGTTCAGTGCAGCAACCTACGAGACGTAGTGGCAGAGAGAGAGAGAAAGAGAGAGACATGACTGTAAACAGCATAACAAACATTGCAATAGTTTTGGAAAAAAAAAAATCTACCTTTTCATTACACCAGAGAAAAACATTAAAAATAACCATGATGCAGTCTCCATGCTACAATAATGATAGAAGCACAGTCTTCCTAATCATTAGTTCTGACACATCTTTATAAATACAAATTGAATGTATTAGTTGTGTTTCCCTCAGGTAAAGTGCAGTGTTGTTTTTTGATCATAAACATATAAACTAATTATTAATTAGTATGATTGTAAGTATCAAAAAATATGTATTATTAATATTATTGTTGTAAAATAATACTCATGTAAATGCTTGACAATACTAGAGAAATCTTGCAAACAAATTTATTTATGTGTTTATTTAAAAATTTTAAATATCACCAGCATAATCTGTGTGATAAAAAGGACATTTCATTGACAGTGTGCATTTTATGAATGTAACACCTGAGTAAATTACTAAGTAAAACCTTAGTTGAAGTTGAAGTTGAAGTTATTGCAGTTATTACTATTACAATGTATTGTAACTGTTATTACTAATTATTACTATTTACGTTTATTGTTGTTGTTATTATCATTATTGTAAAATAATACTGTAAATTCTGTAAATTTCCGCGCATGCGCAGCGCGCTCTCACTGCAGACAGCACGCCGCCTTCAGATGATCGCTCCACGCGGAACGACGCTCGCGATGGAGGCCGAGCGCGAGCGGCAGGAGCTGGTGTCGTTCCTGTTCTACCAGGCGGTGCGGGATCTGAAGCCCGTCTGGATGCTGGAGGAGATGCGCACCATGGAGCGCTGCCGCTGGGAGGAGGACGCTCCGCCCCGCGTTTACAGCCCGTCCGACGCGCTGCTCTACGCGATCGTGCACGACCACCGCGAGTACGCGCGGCACCTGCTCAGCTGCTTCGCGGACGAAGCGCTGGCCACGCCAGGGGCGCGCTTCTGCTGCCGCACGTCCTCCGCGCCGCACCTCGCCATGGCCGTGCGCTACGACCGACGCGATATCTTGGCGCTTATCCTTCAGGCGACGCGCCGCGAGCCGCGCCCGCGCATGGACACGCCGCTGCGTCTGGCCTGTGAGCTGCTGCGCGCCGACGCCTTGTTGCTGCTACTCGGGAGCGGCGCGTCGCCGCGGGCCGCGGACCACAGTGGCATAACACCCCTTGACCTCGTGCTGCGGCAGCTGCGGGACTCCGGCGCGAGCGTCGCGGCGCAGAGCTGCCTCGAAAAGCTGCTGCTGTTCCTGCCGCAGCCGCGCTTCGCGATGAAAAGATCGCTGCTGGAGGAGCCGCGACGCTGGGCCGCGCTGCTGGGCGAGGACACGTTCCGCTACCTGACGGGACGCGCGCCCGCGCCGCTCCTGCTCTGCGCGATGCGAGCGATCCTTGCGCAGCTGCCCCCGGAGCGCTTCCCCGGCAGCCTGGACACGCTGCCCATCCCCGCCGCGCTCAAACCCCGCTAGAGCAGAGAGCGTCCCGCTGCGGAGGACAATATTCAGCGAGAACACTGCTAGTGAGCTCCCGTTAACCAAATCACTTTAAAGACATTCTGATAAACGGAAAATCTAAGGAAGCAAAGACTTCGCAGTTGTGTGAGGGGGCAGTATGGTTTAAGTGAAAGAGAATAGAAAGTACTGTGTGTACAGTAAAACAAACCAATGACACGATCATAGAGTTTGTAATGGCTCTACTGGTTATAATGGCACTTGCACTGGTTTTAATGAAACTGTAACAGACGCTCTGCCTTCTATTGGTGGCTTGTTATCAACACTACATTCTAATGGAACATATCCCAAAACGTTGCAGCCACAGAACATTTTTATACCTGAGATACGCAAACTGTGCTGTAAGAGTTGAGATGTGTGTCTGAGAGCTGATCCTGATCCAGACTGTCTGTGATGGTCCTGTCAGGTCTGGTCTGGCTCTTCAGCTGTGTGATACTCTTACTCCCATCCTCAGGTGTGTGGAGCAATGGCAGATTTGTTTTTGATAAAAAAAAAAGTGACAAACATGAGTTGTTTTTTTAAACCTTGGAACAATAAAAACAACAGTGATATCTGAGAAAGCTGCTGTCGTGATTAACACATATCCAGCTGAAATCAATAATTGATGATAAATAACTACTTGTATATTTATTTTAATGTAATAATAATTAATAATTAGTTTGAACATATGTATATATATATCCTAATCAGGTCAGATGGATGAAAACAGGGCTGCGAGGGACAGTCTTCACACTGTATAAAGACCACAAAATTCACAACACAACTTTCAAACCTGACTTATTGGGTTTTTGAAACTGATATTTTCCCCCAGTAAGTTATTTGATCAGCTGGATGGAAGGCCCCAGGTCCAGTGCTTTCTCATGTCCTTGTTACACGTTACATGTACTTACTGATATTTCGTATAATATCATAATAAATAAACTCTGCGTTATTATATGCAAGTAACTCAGCCAGACCCTAACCCTGAACATACATGTAGTTAATTAATATTACTCAGTACTTAAATGTAAAATTACACTGTAACAACAATATAACCTTATGTTGTGACATATATGCATACACTGATTATTAATTAAGATACCAGAGTATCAGATAAAAGTATGATTACAGAAACTACATGTCTGTTGATTGAGTCATTATGGATCCATCACTCTGTGCCAGTTTTGCCTAAATGTGTTGTATTTGGGATGGATTAATGATTAGCTCCAGAGTATTTGGAAGTCATGCTGTCGGACATTGGATCTGTGTGAAGCGCTGGGGAGTAAGGAGGTCAAAGATACAGTATTACAGTATTAGTGTCCTCTCACAGCCACACTGTACTGTGTACATACGCAGGAGTTTCGTCATATTTTACCCTTATTCTGAATTGCACATTGCATTGTGTTGCGTTACAGAGATAAAGAAATATCCATTTATTTTTCTTATGCTTTTATTTACTAATATTACTACATAGTAACTAAGGCCTGGCTTCACAAACGTGGCTTAGCTTAAGCCAGGACTAGGTCTTAGTTAAATTAAGATATTATATACTAAATGTTTTAGAAGAAAACATTACAGGTGTGCTTCTTGACAGAGAACAATGCACTAACACTAAAAATACGTCAGAGCAAAATATTTTCAGTTAAGACAGCTCAAACACGCATTTTAGTCTGAGACTGCCTTAAGCTTTGTCTGCGAAACCAGAAGAATAACATATCATTCTACATACTATACTAATACAGTAAGTATTCTACTACTGTTATGTTGCACTTAACGTCTCATCAGGACATATTTGACGCACATGTACGTAATGTTTGAATGGTTGAGTACTTTGCACAAAAAAAAGTATTAAGTTGCAACACTTAAGTTGATCAACTGATGTCACATGGACTTTTTTTTTTTTACCTGTGTTTTGTTTCATTCGAAAAAACTAAAATATTTTTTATTTACATCTTTATATATATATATAATTGTTTACTGTGCAGTTCTTAACAAAAACATGAGTTGTTCAAGTTTTTTATGCAAAGGTTGCAAATGAACAACAAAAAAGAAAGAGAAAAATGCAAATATGGCCACATTGTTTTACAAATGATCTGGGTGAAAGTTGTTATGAGTATGAGTTACCTAAACGTGATTTCAGACAGAGAAGAAGCACAACAGAGCTGAATACTGATCTGGTGAAAAGCAGTGCTCACTGTGTTCAGTGGTCTATAATAATCACATCACAACACTATTAAATATTGTTTCAACACCAGGAGTATGACATCACTATGCAATTATGAAGCTTTTATTGTGAAAGTGGTTCAAATGGTACATAACGTTTCCTTTCCCTGAGGGATAACTGAGACGTTATTATAGTTAATTCATGGTAAACACCAATTAACCATAGTTTTGCTACACTAACCACGGTTTAACCACTGTAAAATCAGAAAAATCAGTCCACCAGAATACTGTGGTTACTCCACGTTCACTATAATACTATTGTTTAACTGTGTTAGGGAAATTAAGTGTTATTAAAATTAGTAGTAGCTGAGTCAGATGAATAAAGCAGCAAATGCATGTTTTCAGAAGAGACTGAAATACATTCTAATCTCCACCAGAGGGCTCCTTCACACTCCAGATCCATCTGCTTAAACACATCAAGGCCTACAGGACAATCTCTGTGCCGTTTCTATTAATTAGGGCCCCAGCACGTGGTTTTATTTTTCTCTCGACTATCCAAGGCCTTTTGGGAGGCCTTAACATGCTAAAAAATTCGTTTTGTGTAACGGCAGCTGCTTAAAATCATTTTATCAAATAGAGAGCAAACGCTTGGAGCTAATTCCTGGTTTGATTCAAGACGATGATAAAACTGTTAAATAACACACACATAGTAAGCCTGCTCGGGTTTGTTTTTATTTCACAGCTGTTGTTAAGTGAGGAATCGTGTGCATCCAGCTTTACTACATTCTCTTGTCGTTCTGCTTTTAAAGAACCTGAAGAAAATAAAATCCCATTCTTGGACCCAGTCCAAAGACTGCTGTTTTTATTACTCTGCTATAAGTTCACCAGCACCAATCAGGAGCTAAACACAATCTGTGTCCATCAAGCATGGTCAAAAATGGCTGTAGAATTCAAACACCGTGTCAAGGGTCGATGGCACTGATGAGGACATGACTGGCACACTGTGACAAAAACTCAGTTCTGACATAAACCTGTCATACAGAACAGACCAACTCTACCAGATATTATGATGTCTGTGATGAATGCGCACAATGAAATATGATCATCACCTGCCTGTCTTAATCAAATGTCTTGGTTTCTGTTGGAAAGTGTTTCAGGTAAAGGAAAGTGAACATTGCTGGGAACCTTTTTTATTCTGTGTAGTGCAATCAGCTAAAATAGGCCAAGTTTTGGTAAATGACTTATAATACCCTTAAATAGGCTATGCATGAGATCTAATGATATTTTTATAAATTACCATGGGTAATTACCAATTACCATCTTTCATATCTCCAAAAAGTCTTTAGTTTTATCATATTTATAAAAGAAAGATACAGCTTTACGATTCTGTCCAAAAAAAGCAGAGCTCCAGGAGTTCCTTAGGAAGTGTATGCAGGCACTTGCTTCTGGGAGAAATGCTCATATAAGGAGTTCCATCCTCGGCATAAAGATCGAGGGGAAAAAAAGAAAAAAAAAGTTTTTTGGAAGAAAAAAGATGCACAACCAACCAAGAGAACTATAGCGATATGAGGATTGTCAAGCAAAATCAATTCAAGAATTTTGGGTGAACTTTATAAGGAATGGACTAAGCTGGGGTGAAGGCATCAAGAGCCACCATACCTAAATTTGCCTGCCGCTCGTCAGCGAGAGCCAATCAGTCACGGTGGAAGGACTATAAAAGAGGCCTCAGAACGCCAGTAAGCTGAGCTTGTTCTCCAATGCAGAGACAATTCTAACGTCTCTCTTGTTCCCATCCAGAAGATACGTCGTGACCAATTGACAACCCACACAGAGCACTGGAGCACCGAACACCACGACCTGAAGAGGGAGGGACACCCACAGGCACTCACCTGACTTCTCCGCCGTCACCTAATGGGGACACTATACTGTCAATAGAAGACCGTTTTTCGAATGAGATGTTAAACTGAGGTTCTGACTCTCTGTGGTTATTAAAAATCCCAAGACACTCATCGTAAAAGAGTAGGGGTGTAACCCCGGTGTCCTGGCCGAATTCCCACTGGCCCTTCTCTGTCCGGGCCTCCCAATTAACCCCATCTCTCTCTCCTTTCCATCTGTAGCTGGTGTGTGGTGAGCACACTGGCGCCGTTGTCCTGTGGCTGCTGTCGCATCATCCAGGAGGATGCTGCACACTGGTGGTGGTTTGAGGAGAGACCCCCCCACACACAATTGTAAAGCGCTTTGGGTGTGTGGCAAAACACAGTAAAGAGCTATATAAATGTCATTCATTATACATATTTAGGCATATAAAACTTTACAGTCTCGTTCAAACTCATCAACCCAACCCTTTTGGCTCTTGTGTATCTCATGACCGATTGCGTCAAGCTGCAGGACAGGAGTATGTTTTCTGAATGAGATGACAGTTGATGACAGCGCATTAACAGAGTGGGATTTTTAGTGATGAAAACCTTGTGTTTTACTCTCTTCTTCACATAAAGACTTCATATGGTTTCAGAAGACTTGGAATGTGACATGACTTGTTTGTAATGTATTAATACTGCTTGTTTATGTTTAGTTTGTGAAATAAATAGCTGTGACTGAATTTGCCTGTGTGTGTGTTTATACTGTTCAGAGATGGGTAGGTTTAGGCTAGGGGTGGGGTTTGGTGCTCCAATAAAAGTAAAAAATTATATAATAAATTTATATATGCACTCATTTCCCTTTTTACCCTTCACATCGAAAAGCAACCTTGAGCTTTAAAAAGTGACACAAAAGGGTCTTGACCAAGCGAGCGTCAAAATGTGACGAGTTGGATTGAGACTGTGATGGAACGAAAGTGTGTATGTGTACATATGCAGCCCATTTTAGCTTAACCAGCCATTTTCTTTTTCACAAAAATGAAGTTAATTTAATAAATTAAACCTTTTTATTTGAAAGAGCATGTCAAAACATTGTTCATAAACCTTTGCTTTGATGCTAAGCTTACTTATAATTACTTTCATAAATTTAAAGAGATATGATGCTACTGTCACAGAAAGCGCCTCTGTGGCCCTCTCCAAACGGCATTTTTCGCCCGCATTTTAGTTTCCACCCAGACTCTTTAGACCCACGCGCCTCGGCGAGTTCCGCCTCAGGTGTTTTCAATTCATTCATTTCTTACCTTTATAAAGCACAGACTTTGTTAAGATCTTCGCAAAGTCTTATCTGCCCCATGGTGATAATTCAGAGCGTTTTCATCCGTGTTTGCCTTCCCGTGTATGACCCTGGACTATTTATCTCGTATGTGATTCTCGCTTCTGAGAGTCTGTTACAGAAGACTTCGCCGAACTAGGATCCAGCGGCTTTACAGGACGTTGTCACGGAAGTGTCACGCCAGGCTTCTGTGCTTGCAGCACGCCACCAGCAACTCGACAAACTGACAACCATGACCTTGTACGTTCGGTGCAGGCTCTTACTGTTGCTGTTAACCAGTCAAGCTAACGTTCAAACATTCAAACTAATTCACCTGCGGCGGACACCATGACACCTCCTCCCACTGTTCCGGCATCCCCGTTAAGCTCCGCCTCCAGACTTGCACTTCAGGAGAAATTGTGAAAATGATGGATCCCTGGGCAAATATAAGGGGTTTCTCATGCAATGTGTCATCTACGTTAATTCTCAACCACAAAACTTCTCCACTAATGACAGCAAAGTTTTTTTAGTATGTTCTTTGTTGACGGGAAAAGCACTTAACTGGGCTACGGCACTCTAGGATGGGCCAGATGATGACATTCCCCTCTTATCAGCACTTTGTGTGTTTTTTTTTAGTGTTTGACCACGCAGAGCATGGTAAAGAGGCTGAGGAGGAGCTACTGAGTCTGCATCAGGGAAATTCCACCGCTGCTGACTACTCCCTTATGTTTCGCACCCTGGCTGCTCAGGCTGGTTGGGAGGGAAAGCCATTAAAGGCCATGGTCGAGGGCTGAGGATGGACTTTCAAGCTGAATTAACTTGCTGGGATAAGAATAAATCACTGGAGGAGTACATGGAAATGACAATTAAGATGGATCATCTCCTCCGCTCCTGTAGAGGTCCAAGAATGGAAAAGCGGATGCCCTTTCCCGCCAGTACAATCTTACCTCATCAGACTCTCAACCAGCTTTGATTATCTCACCTACCTTGATTGTGTCACCCGTACAGTGGGACATCATGGCAGAAATCTCCGACGCCCAGGGAGAGGATCTAGTTTCCCCCTAGTGCCCTCCAGACCGGACCTATGTCCAAGTCCACGAAAACCCTAGCGCAGGCCATCCTGGCATTCAGGCCATCAAGGAACTAGTAGCCAACAGATTTTGGTGGTCCAGCATGAACCAGGAAATAGCCACCTTTGTCAAGAACTGTGTAACATGCAACGAAACTTAATCTCAGCATCAACGCCCCGCTGGCCTTCTCCAGCCCCTGCCTATCCCCGAAAGACCCTGGTCCCACCTGGCAGTCGACTTTATAAACGACCTACCTCTATCCAACCATAACACCACCATTCTAACCATAATCGACCGATTCTCCAAGCCATGCCGTCTCATCCCCCTTCCCAAGTTTCCCACAGCCTGGGAGACAGCCCAAGCACTTTTAAACCAGGTTTTCCGATTCTACGGACTGCCTGAGGACATTGTTTCAGACCGGGTCCTCAGTTTACCTCCCGGGTGTGGAAAGCCTTTGTGATCAACTTAACATAAACGTCAGTTATATATCATCCTCAGTCGAATGGACAGATAGAGAGGCTGAACCAAGAACTCCCTTGCTTTCTCTGGGCCTACTGCCACTTGAACCCAAACGATTGGAGGGACTACCTTTTGTGGGCAGAGTATGCCCAGAACTCTCTCAAGAAACCAACCACCGTTCCAATGTGTGTTAAGATTTCAGCCCCTACTGTTCCCATGGTCTGGAGATCCCACTAATTTCCTCGCAGTTGATTCATGGTTACAAAGAAGTGAGGCCAAATGGGACGCTGCTCACACCAATCTGCAGAGAGCTATCCGCCGAGTAACGTCCCAAGCCAATCACCTTCGAAGGGACGCACCCCAATATCAGGTAGGCCAATGCGTCTGGCTATCATCCAAGGACCTCCGGTTTCGCCAGCCCTGCAAAAAACTCAACCCGAGGTACGTGGGTCCTTTCAAAATCCTAAAACAAATCACCCCCCAGTTGTTTTGCGTTTAGATTTACCTGCTCATTATCGTATCTCGTCACATTTCATGTCTCCCTGTTAAAGCCTGCTGCTGATCCGTGAAGAGAGAGGGACCAGGACAAGGCTACCCCCACAGAGACCCCTCCCCTGATACCAGAATGAAACGACATCTACCGGGCTCATCAGATCCTGGATTCTCGGCGCCAAGGTGGTGTTCTGCAGTACCTTATAGACTGGGAGGGGAACGGCCCCGAGGAAAGAACATGGGTAAACTCCAAGGATGTTTTAGACCCCCAATTAACTTCCACGTTCCATCAGGACCATTCAGAAAAGCTGGCCCCACGACCCTGTGGAAGACCTCAGCGCTAAGGAGTGGCTTGCTTCGAAAACCGCTTGCAGGGGGGGGCTCTGTCACAGAAAGCGCCCCTGTGGCCCTCTCCAAACGGCAGCAGCGGGAACCTTCGCCTGCATTTTAGTTTCCATCCGACTCTTTAGACCCACGGACCTCAGAGAGTTCCGCCTCAGGTGTTTTCAGTTCATTAGTTTCTTACCTTTATAAGGCATGGACTTTGTTAAGATCTTCACATAGTCTTATCTGCCCCATGGTGATAATTCTGAGCGTGTTTGCCTTCCCATGTATGACCCTGGACTGTTTATCTTGTATGTGATTCTTGCCGCCTGCCTTTTTGATTACTGCCTGTTTTGTCACTATTCTGCTGGGTTGTCTCTGATACACCTGATTGCTGTGAAATGTACTCATTGCCTGTTAATACCGGAGAATAAAGCCTTGCAAATGGATCCGCGCACTTCTGAGAGTCTGTTACAGCTACAACCTTGTTTAGCCAGTTTTAGCTGACTTCACCCTACTTAATCTTTTGTTTCAGATTATGAGAATGATGAGCAGATGTTTAATAGTGTTTGTACATTTTAACTCAGTTCAGTTTTAGGCTCTCTGTTTAGGCTTCTTAGTAACATGAAATGTATGATATACTGTAGCTCATTTACGTAACAAATAGACTAACTTAAAAAGGAAACCTTCTAAATGCCAGCCCTGGTTAACTGTTTTTTGTCTGCAGTAGCAGTTATTTGAAAGCAACGCCTCACTATTCAACAGATAATAACTGGCACAAAATGTCAGTGGCAATAAGTAGGATATTAAAAAATTCATAGAATTCGAAATTCAGTAGGCGAGAAGTACCCGGATGACCTACTACTTCCGGCCGAATTCTGTAGTAAGCATACCATGGA
>JAUCNO010002818.1:0-10566 GCA_032353835.1 Enteromius viviparus | reverse complement strand
ACCAGAGCACAAGCTCACAGGTGTTGGCAGGTTAAGCAATGGCAGGATTTGGCACACTGAACGAATTTAATGAGAATTGAGTTGATCCGCCTATAAACGAAAGGAGCAGCGTATTAATAGAACAGTGCTATGATGATGCGTTTGTTACATGAAACATTAGTTTGACACGATGCATGATAAAAGGTTACATATGATGTTGGACACAAACTCTGCTTTTTTAGATGGACACAGGCAGGAATTAGTGTTGGTTTTACTTAAGAAATATGTTTCACAGACTATTACAGGGGTGGCGAACGTCATAAATAAAGGTAAAATGGAAAATAACATAAATGTACTGTACATGAACAGTGCTGGATTTCCCTGAATAAACAGATAAAGCTCTGTCAATGGAGGTATTACCCCTCCATTTAGGATTTAGCTTAGATTAACTCAGAGTGAGTTTGATGTGTGGGTCAGCCGACTCTGGCAGATAAACCGCTGATGAGGGACTGACTGCACATGCAATTAATGGCAGAAAGCAGAGAGAACACAATCATACTCAGTCGCAGGAACATCCGTGTTGATTTCTGCACTTTCTGCACTCTCTGAAATAAAAGTACAAAAGCTGTCATTAGGGTGGTACCTTTTCAAAAGGTACACATTTGCACTTTAAGGTGCCAAAATGGACCCTTCGGGTACAAATTTGTTGCTTTTGAAAAGGTATCAGCCCAGTGACAGCTTTTACCTTTATTTTTGAGAATGTGGGAGCAAGACATTTGCTAACTGTTGAGCAGACTTCATGTCTCTTTCTTTCTCTTCCCCTCAGTGTGAATCCATCCCTCAACAGGGCTTCAGGACGGGTCAGTACTGCTGCCGATGTAAAAAGGGCTACTACAGTCTAAATCCAGACACAGAAAACAAAAGTAAGAATCTTGAAAGAATCAAAAATCAGTCACAGAGACAGCGAGTTTATTTCATTGGATCATTTTTCATTTTTCATTAGCTATTTATCAATTTATCAAACACTTTTTTTTCCTCTGGAATGAGAAATGATGTCTTTATATGTATATGTGGCAGAAATGTCATAACCATAATGATTTGAACAATACTTAGTATGAAATAAAAGTTTTAAAAACATATTACTTCTTTACTATAAAACTATAAGATATAAAATACTATAAAATTAAACTGCATGATTATTCATTACAGCGGATGATTATAACAAAAAATGTAAGTTAAAATTATATTATAATCAACAACTGCATGGTCACATTATCACATTATTAGCTGTATTTTAGGCTTTATTTATTTACTTATTTATTGTTCATGATTGGATAAGGTTCAAATTTAGTAGAAAAGTGGTAAAGGACTAGCTTTGGCACATGATTTTTGTCCAAAATTAATCCTGAATGCTTAAACATATTTATATGTATTTTTGACTGTATGATTATAGGTTATAAGTATTTAATTTAAAATGCAATTGTAGAAATAAAAATCAACTGTAAGCAATTACTGACTGTCAGAATCAGCTGTTTGTTTTTATTTATTATTTATTCATAATATATATATATATATATATATATATATATACACACACTTTCATACAAATATTACATATATATTCACTTAAAATAAATAAATAAATAAATATATATATATACACACACACACACACAAATTGGTTAATGTAAAAGAATAATAAATGATATTATATGGTGTTACAGGGATCAACGGTGTGAATAGTACCCGAGCTTGTTACCCAGAAGTCCCAGTGTGTCTGCCCTGTTGGGCCGGCTGTGATGAGTGCGAGGATGGAGCCCCGTGTTGGGTGCAGGAAGACTGGCTCCTGAGGACAGCTGTTCTGGCTGTACAGGGTCTCTTCATGGTCCTTGTGCTTATCAGCATGCTGGTGGCATATCAGTGCAGGAGAACCAAGGTACGTCTTTAGCGCAAGGTTAATTAGATATGCTATATATATATATATATTTTAAATATTATGGTACTATGTGTTTTGTTGCATCATTTCAGACACACTCTCAAACAGGTCCCACATGTGCATTGAACTTCATGCATGCTTGACAGCTTTAGTAATTTCACCTCAGCTTCCCCTCTCCACTTCTCACCATCTTCTTCTCTCCATCTTTCTGTCTCTCAGCGGATCCGATCGTCAGGGCTTTTGCTGCTGGAGATGATCCTGTGTGGCTCTCTGTTGCTTTACTTCCCTGTGAGTGTATGATTCAAATCTTCTTTTCAGATTAGTGAACTACAGATGAAATCATAATGGCTGGGCTGCACTTAGGAGGCAGAAAATGATAAAAAAAGACAATATTTATGGTTGCTAGCAAGTTAACTTAATGCAAAAATGAAACAACATTTAACAAACTAACTAGGCTATGTTAGTCATCGTATTACAAAAATGTGAATTAGAATATAAGCATATAAACAAAATCCCATTTAAGAAAATAGTACCTTCTAATCATAAGGAAATAGCTGATTGGTGTGCAACCATTGCAAAATTGTGGCCAGTACTATTTTTTTGTCCATGTAATTAACCCTTTTAAATATATCAGAAGTGACAGTAAACACATTAACAATGTCACAGTTCATTTCTATTTCTGTTTAAAGAATCCTGAAAAGAAAATAGTCACATGTTCTAAATACTAAGCACTGCTGATTTCAATATTGATAATTAATCAAATCAGCATTTTAGAATGATTTCTGAAGGATTATGTGACACTACAGACTGGAGAGGTGATGCCGAAAATTCAGCGTTGAATAATAGTAATATGTTGCATTTTAAAATATATAACAAATGGAAAATTGTTATTTAAAATAGCAATCATCCGTTTAATAAATAAATAAATAAAATCTTAATTACACTAAATTTATGAATGGTAATGTAGTTTACTTGCAGCATTCTGTCATTTAATTATCTTCATGTTGTAAAGAAAGTCATACATACAACAAAAGTAGAAAAATGTAATGACAAAATGGTTATTTTTCTTTAATTTGATGAAAATTCCACACCTTTTATCAATAATTTCAGCTTTTTTACATTTGTTTTCAGGTCTTCATTTTATTCTTCAAACCCAGCACTTTCCGATGTATTCTGCTCCGCTGGGTTCGTCTGCTTGGCTTTGCCATTGTTTATGGAACTGTGACGCTCAAGATGTACCGGTCTGTAACACTTTACTCCTGTCGTATGAGATCTATCAATCTCAGTTCTCCTGCACATCTGTCTCACCTGCACATCTGGCAGATGAAATGTATTCTCAAAGCAATTCTAAATAATTCACTTAATGAATTAATTTGTGTTTTTGCAGTTCGGCTGCCATTCTTGAAATATTTAATATAGTAGTGTCCAATAAAATGCTGCCACACACACACACACACTTCCAGATAAAATGATTAGTCCCTTATAAAATATAAGCAATATATGCATTATTTTACAAATTATTTCCATGTGTTGTTTAACAGAAAGATGATTTTATAAACACATCATTTGTAAACATAATAGTTTATTCAGGAAGACTGTAGTGTTTGTAATACATATAGAAATAAATGTATAACCAAGAATATACTTTTTTTTTTATCAATAGTGTATCCTTTTTGCTTGATAACTGCCTTTATTCGTTTGCTGTAGCCCTCAACAAGTGTAAAGCGTGTCTCCTGAGGAATGACACCCCATTCTTAGCAAATGTCTTAAACTCCTTCAGATTTGTTGGTCTTCTGGTACAAACTCTGGACTTTAGGATTCAAGTCTGGGTTTGTGCAGGCCAGTCAAGGACACTCACTTTGAGGAACAATATAAGGCCCTTAATGGTTTATGGGTGGAGCCATTCCATACTTTTGATCGCTGTAGCACCACCATGAGGCCGATTGGGGTGAGCCTTGGTGACATTGTAGATGGTGTGAGTACTACCATACCTCCAAGTTTCAAGTCTCTGCAACTTCCAGTTGGGTCTGCCCAAACACTTTAAGGTGGAGGAAATGAATCCATGGTCATTCTATTAATTACAATAGGGCTTCAGAACCCCACAAGTTGGCTCATTTCACCTTTCACCAGGCTACAAATGAGTTCCCATGATTTTGTTTTGTTTCCAGGGTTCTGAAGGTATTTCTTTCGCGGACAGCGCAAAGAGTGCCATACATCACTACCACAGGTGTGCTGAGGATGCTGGGAGTTATAGTGCTTACTGTCAGCTGGTTCCTGTGTGCGTGGACCGTGGGCGTCCTTCAGAATCGAGACAGAAACGTTCCACTGCTGATCATTTCCACTACTTCAGAAGGACAAGGCTTTAACGTGTGCGACCTGGACCGGTGGGACTACATGATGGCTGTGGGTAAGTGACGTCTTTTTTTTTTTACTGGTGGCAGTAGTCCATCGGTTTTCTTGAGTGTCTGGCAGAGAGATTAATTGAAACTGGGGCACATTAGTAGATCAGACAAATGAAAGGATGAATGGTCATGGATAATTTAATGTTCTTTGAAGCATTTAGCTGATGATTTGAACACCGTTAACCACCGTCATTGGATATGATTCAGCATTAAACACTACCTACCATACTAATAACATACCACAACAAATAATAATAATGTTACCGGCTATAATGTCATAAATTAGACTAAGTAAATGAGGGACTGACCTGAAAAGACACCAGGAGATAAAATAGATTTACACAATCACTCTGGCACACTCAGAGTGCCTTTGGACATTCAAAGACAATACAAGCTTACACAACAAACTTTGGATTATTTATGCTTTTACACAATAGCCTATAATACTTAGCACTGTATATTTTCTATTAAATAGATAATCCTTCGTGACTTGATCAGTAAATCCAAATCGCAATTCATTATCATTGCAGTTAACAGTACTCACCATCTGTTTGATTACGTATAATTTATAACTAACTGCATGAATCGTACCGTACATTTCTGCCATAGTCGCCACTAGATTTAGTCATTTAGCAGATGCTTCTATGCAAAGCGACTTACAAATGAGGACAATGGAAGCAATCAAAATCAACAGAAGAGCAATAAGCAAATACTATAACATGTCTGTGTTAGCTTAATACAGTAAACATAGCATGGTTAAGTAAAAACTAGCAGGTTTAGGTTTTTTAGACACTGTATTTAAAGTTAGAACCGATGCAACTGTCTGTAGATCACAATTATTTATTTAAATGAGACTCAAAGAGTAAGGTTTTTGGATAAAGAAATACATTTGGTCGGCATGTAGTCAAAACTATTTTATTTGGAAAGCAAACTATAAAAAAGAAAATGATATCACAGATAGAACATAACATGCATTTTATTAAAAAAAAGTTATCGATATTTATGATTTACATTACACACAGTCACCAAGACCTTTTTCCCTTCATAAAAAGGACTAAGACAGGACATTTTACAGCCATATTGCTGTTGCGTATATTTGTGTATGTGACAAATAAAACTTAAAGTTAACAAAAAGTCGTTTCTCTCTCTCAGCGGAGCTGTTATTTCTGTGCTGGGGTAGTTTCCTGTGTAGTGCAGTGAAGACGGTACCTTCAGCATTTCACGAACCACGTTACATGAGCATCGCAATCCACAATGAGCTACTGCTCTCCTTTGTGTTTCATCTCTTTAGGTGGGGAAAATAAAGTTGTTCTGACTTAACACTAATCATAAGAGGTTGTACTACTGACTACTCTGTCTTTTTTTTGTAACTTTCAGATTTGCAAGACCATCAATTCATCCTGATTGGATGCTCTTGCTGTTCTTTACTCACACGCATGTCACAATTACTGTAACGCTCGGCTTGCTTTTTGTACCCAAGGTACTGTGGATAGTATCATTATCTGTAAATAGCATAAAAGTATTTAAAATAGATGCAGCCTCTATCTTAAAAATCATCATTTGTGTTTTTTCTCCCCAGTTTCTTCACATGTCTCGGCCCGGCCGAGAGGAAATAGCTGCAGAAGTATATGAGGATGAGGTGGACTTGAGACGTTCGTGTTCTTACCTCAACAGTAGTTTCAACTCTAACTGCTGGAGTGACCACAGCCTGGACCCTGATGACACTCGGGTAAAACACCTTGCCCTGCAACAGCTCTACTAACTCGTACATGCTCACACTTTAATATTAATAAATCAAACACACAAACACTTTATGGCATAGTATAAAAGCATAAATTTATGGAATTAATAAAAGCATAAATTTGACCTTTTCCTTTACATCAAATGATCTAATCTAAACTAATAAGTCTAAAATGTGATACTAACATAAAGATTTACTAAACATAATACTGACCGGATAAAACAGGCCAGTTTAGCTTTTTGTATTTATTTTATGGCAAAGAGTGCAGCAAGGGGTGAGAGAGAGGGGAAAGGGATTGGGACATGACCCAGGTTGGATTCAAACCTCGGTCCCTATGAACCACCATGTCCTGAGCTATTTTATTATTAAAAATCAACATTCTCCTACTCCTCTGCCTTTACTTGCCCCCTTTTAAAATACTACCCTGTAACTTGGTGAGTCTTGAACATCATTGTTGTGGACATACCATCACAAAAAACCATCCTACTGTACTGCTCCCTCCAACTTTCCTCAACTGAAACCCTTTTTCTCCTCTGCACCAGGATGAGCTGAAGAAACTGTATTCTCAGCTGGAAGTCCACAAGACCAAAAGGATGGCAAACAGCAATCCCCACCTTCCAAAGAAGCGCAGTTCTCGCCTCAGTATTGGACGGTCCCTTATAAAACGGATCAGTGAGATCCCAGAAAGTTTAAGCAGGCAATGCAGTCGTGAAGATAAAGATATCAATGCTGCAATAGGAAGTATAACACGATCAGGATCTTATTACAAAAGTCATCAAACCGCAAGCATTAACAAGATGAATGAAACTTTAATGCAGCCCTCGCCAAAGCTACGGAAGTCCCATAGTGCCTATGATTGTACCCCAGAAAGGGAGGTCTCCCTGTTAAACTCCTCCATAAGGAGCACAGAGAAAAGGGTTTCACTGCATTCTGACTCAGGATCCATTAACGCAACATTGCTGGTCTGCAAGTCTGCCAGTGCCCACAATCTATCAGTAGACACTAACCTTCTGCTTCCAGAGCCCAGCAGGTTTCAAAAGTCACTTAGTGTCATAGAGCGCAATGACCATCGCTCTGTGACTCCTTGTAGAAGCACTGAAAATGTGTTGCTTGCTGGCAAAGCTGCCCCAGCGGGTAAGCCAAAGCTAACTGTGGATGTTGACATAAAGAGGCAGACTTCGAGTGCCTTGCTCTCAGAGTCATTTGACAAAGCAGAGGTCTGCCCGTGGGAGGTTCCAGAGGAGCCCCCTGCAAACAGAAACCAAAAACATGTCACATATTCCATTTCGAACCAAGAAGAACCCAAATCACCTGGTGCTACCTCCTCACCAACGATGTTATATGTTTGTCCATGGGAATTCTTGCCACCTCCTAGTCCTCCTGCAATGGAAACTGGGAATGGTATTCAGTCAGATGCGGATTCCACAAAACCCAAGCCTCCGATCTCCTGTAGCGCTCCAGGGTCACCACTCACAAATGCTGGCAAGCCGAAGGACTTTCGGGTTTTCTCTTTCCGCTCCACTACCCAAAACCTACTTGTAGCAAAGGGCATTGGGGAAGTTGGAAGAACTATGAGCAGAGAGAAAAGCCTACAAGAAAGTAATGTTAGGGAGGGAACACTACAGAAATCTTTGTCAACATCCATGAGACTGTCCCCAGGCAGTGCAGCTTCAGACAAGCGCACCCCTCAGACATACAGACGGGCTATGACTACAGTAGGCACAAAACCTTGCCTTGTTAAACAAACAGCGATACGGCTGCCATCTACTGAATCTCCTGAAAGGAGTCCCAAACATTCTGCTCCAGTTCACATCTGTCCATGGGAGTCTGAGGATGTGGTCTTGGAGGTCAGGAAGCAGAATTTGAATGACAGCGTATTACAAAGACAATACAGTGACAAGCAAGTACTATCAGCGACAGTAAGTAATGATGTCTTTAAACCCTCTGAGTTACAGTTGAAATCATTACTGGCTGTTCCCAATACAGAAGTGTGTCCATGGGATGTTCCAAAACCTTTTCATCAAACCAGCATTTCTGAAGTATGTCCTTGGGAGGTTGTGGAAGTAGAGCAATTGCAAACCAAGAGCATACACACCGATGTCTGTCCTTGGGAAACAGGTGGTGAGCCGTCAATAGTCACTGAAAAAAATATGTACAATACTACTGTTGAAATCCCTATGCCTGAAGACACCCAGAAGCAGGTAAATGTGAAGCCTGAAGCATGCTCTTCTTATGTACAAGACACAAATATCTCCCAGGTTAGACAAGGATCCATCAAATCCTCCAGTGACTCAAAACATGGTGAAAGGGTGATTTATGTTAATGCAAGACAAAGTCCAGTAGACCAAGAGATGCAGAGAGATGCAGGTTCAGAAGAACCAAGTGATATAATGAAACAAGAAGAAAGTGATTTTCCTGAACCACCCCCACCTGTAGCTGATGCAAGTCCCTGGGAGTCTGACCTAACCACAAAAGATGCTACAAGACAGACTTTAAGAGAGATCATGCCTAAGAAAGCAACTATTTGTCCGTGGGAAGCAGAGGACTCTGCAAGGTCAGAAGACAAGGTGGGTTCCTCAAACAAGGGGCCAGTTCATGTTAATGTGTGTCCATGGGAAACAGAAGACATAACTAAGACCTTGCAGAAACAAGAAAGTGTTAATGCAGATGTCTGTCCATGGGAGACAGGAGAACCAGTCAAGACTTTGCAGAAGCAAGCAAGCGTCAATGCAGATGTCTGTCCATGGGAGACAAAAGAGCCTTTAAAGGCCTTACAAGAACAAGAAAGTGTTCATCCAGATGTTTGTCCATGGGAGACAGGCGAGCCTGTAAAGACAATGCAGAAGCAAGCAAGCGTCAATGCAGATGTTTGTCCATGGGACACAGGAGAGCCTGTAAAGACAATGCAGAAGCAAGCAAGTGTCAATGCAGATGTTTGCCCATGGGAGACAGAAGAGCCAGTTAAAACCTTGCAGAAGCAAGAAAGTGTCCATGTAGATGCTTGTCCATGGGAGACAGGAGAGCCTGTAAAGACAATACAGAAGCAAGAAAGCGTCAATGCAGATGTGTGTCCATGGGAGACAGGAGAGCCTGTAAAGACAATGCAGAAGCAAGCAAGTGTCAATGCAGATGTTTGTCCATGGGAGACAGGAGAGCCAGTTAAAACCTTGCAGAAGCAAGAAAGCGTCTGTGCAGATGTTTGTCCATGGGAGACAGAAGAGCCAGTTAAAACCTTGCAGAAGCAAGAAAGCGTCTGTGCAGATGTCTGTCCATGGGAGACTGGTGAGCCAGTAAAGAACCTCCAGAAACAAGAAAGTGTCTACTCAGATGCGTGTCTATGGGAGGCAAAACAATCACCCAGACAAGCTGTGCCACAGGACTGCACTCATGCTGTCTCATTAAAAAAGCAAGACAGTGCTCCAGAATATGTCTGTCCCAGGGAAAATTATATGGGAACACCACCAAAAGCAGAAAGGAGCAGACATCAAACTGCCCCAGATATAAGTGAGATACACCCTTTAAACATGGGCACACAGATAGCAGAAGAAATGAGAGTTAACCCTCCTCTGGCTCGGCGTGATGCACTGTGCCCTTGGGATATGGGAGGGGGCAGGCAAGAATCTATAACAATGCATGATAATTTAGATGTCTTTACTTGGGAGGAGACAATACCAGAGGAAGATGATGGTGATGCAGAAACTGCTGCAGAGGCCTTCATCTTCCCTCCAGACTTGTAAACTGCGAGGGCAGTATTATTGTGCTTTATACCGCTTGAAAGACTTGTTGTGACAAGATGGGACAACTTTCCTGCTTTATGCAGACTGTCCCTCCAATTTCATCAGCACACTTTATAGACTGTTATTAAAGAAAGGATTCCACCTATATGCCAATTTTCTCCCACTTCAATCTTAACAAACCTTATCTTAAGACTGCTCTCCTGTGTACATTCCCTTTTGGCCTTACATTAACACAAACTCCCTGTTTAATTTGGTATTGTTTTGTGTGTATTTGTGTTCATATGACTATGTAGATTATTTTGTCAGTAAAGCCTACAATCACCAACATACCCGGGGTGGAACATTTAGAAAGTTTGATTTAACAGTTAAGAGACAGGCTGTCCTGATATGCACATCAACATTGCTAATCTTAAAAGCTGTACATGCTTAACAGCTATCTGTTCTACTCAAATGGTTTAGACAAAGATAACAAATTGAACAGCATTTGTAGCATGTTTCATGTGTCAAATAAGGCAATTTAACCAAACTGTTTTATTTGCAAATCTAAAAGGTATCACCAAACAATTGCATTTTTTAGACATATCTTGTTCTAGGGTAAAGTACTTGGATATACACTGAACAAAAATATAAACGCAACACCTTTGTTTCTGCTCCGATTTTTCATGAGATGGACTGAAAGATCTAAAATTCATTTCAGATACACAATATTACCATTTCTCTCAAACATTGTTCACAAATCAGTCTAAATGTGTGATAGTGAGCACTTCTGCT
>JAUCNO010002817.1:0-10572 GCA_032353835.1 Enteromius viviparus | reverse complement strand
TTACATACTAGATACACATCTAGTTACTATGTAAGTACACAGGTATTAGGGACACTTAATATAAAGTGGGACCGAAAGTTCAAAAGAATAGCATTTATTTTAATATATAGCAATATAATTTTTGGGTCCAATATAATTTTTATTGTGTCTGTAATACCTGTGCACTTACATAGTAACTACAATAGATGTGTACGTAGAATGTAACTAAAGTGTAAGTAGTAGTAAACATTGCTACATATAATATCTACAGCTCTAATGTTTCATATGTAACAACCCACTGAATGATATGCGTAAGTACAAATTTGTAACAGGATATTGGTAACAACACTTTTTGGTAATAAAAGTACAAATGTGTGACAAGGCTAACAGAAATGTTTGGTAAAGAAAGTGTGACACTTAAGTAAACAATTGGTTCACCGACTCCACCAACTCCTCCTACTTTACCTATCCCTAAACCTATCTATTTCCACCCCCTGGATCAAATTCTTTAAATTAATCTTTACATATTGTTGTTACAAAATGTTGTTTTATACAGTAATTCCAGTTACACACGTACAGTACTTAGTGAAGTAAAAAAAAGTGTTTTTACCAATGTCCTGTTACACACCATTTTGAGGTTTGATACATGTATAACAGAAATATTACAGCTGCAGATATTATGTACCACTGCATACTTACACTATGGTTACATACTACTTAAACATTTAGTTACTATGTACAGTACATTACATATATAGACATACAGTATATAGCATAGCATGCATTTGAATGAATTCAAAATGAATATTTCATCAACATATCAATGTTCCTGCTTTATTTATCATGCACCATTGGTTTGACCCACTTGCTCAGTGAAGTTTTTGATTTTTCTTTCAGACTTTAAACAAAGTGGATATACTATTACGCTTGTTGAAGTGTTTAGAATGTTTAATATAATATAACATGCTCTGTATTTCTGAAGCAGTTTTACTTTTCACTTACACTTTCATCTTATTGAAGTTCTCAGCCAATCAAACGAAATACTGTTATACAGCTATTTCTCCAACTGCTTGAGATGATGGGTAAAGATGCTTCGTTGTTTTTCTCAACAGTTTTAGTTAATTGTTTCGTTTCAAAGTGAATCATGTTATTAGTGTCTAATTGAATAATTTATTGTGGTCATTCTGAATGATATCCAGTATAATATGAGTTAAAAGGATCGCGTTTTTAGCAGTGCTTGCCTTATTTATGTGATATTGTGGGACAAAGTGTAAAGGACTGGGAATCACTGCTGTATGGCTCAGTGTCAGGCTGTCAGTACAGGAGGGCCGAGCGAAGAGAAGGGACTGCGATTTCTGTTCATGCTGACCCCATTTTCTTGAACGTGTGCACATTGAGTGTCTTCCAGCAGTGATTAATTATGCATGCCTATTCTGTCCATCTACTCACTGTGAGGCTTGAAATAATGAGCAGTATAAAAGAAAGTAAAACAGAGAACTGTGGATGGAGGCTGGAAGACAATGAAAGAATATGAGATGAAATAGTAAAGCAATTAACCAATTTTACGAAGGTAAAATGAGGTGAGGGGAATCATATGGACAGAGAAGAGAGGCTAACAAGATTTGCATCTCCTAAAGGAAATATCCGAGCTTGCAAGGCAGCAAAAGAAATAAAGTTTTATGTAAATTTAGATTTTAGGCTTGGATTCTGTGCAAATCCAATCATGACATCATAGTCAAAGCAATCGTCTTACTTGGCTGCACACAAGAATGAACAGTCACTGTAAAGGAGGTTATACATGGTTATGCAAAGATTACAAGATTGATATCAATTATATATGCAGATAGGTAGCATTGTTAAAGTTAATCTTAAATTGTTTTGTCTTTTTTCCCTCAAATGTCTTCTTCACAGGACCAGGCATCCTCTCTCAGAGTGCTTTGCAGCTCAATAATCAAGAGGGCACCTTTCCATATCCAGTCAGTTACCATAGCAACCAGACCTTGGCCCTCGGCGACCTGTCGGCCTCCCAGCCTCCTCGCACTGGTCAGGTGGGAGGAGCCTTACATAGCTATAATCAGGTGGGGATTAATCTTTTTCTAAAAACTTAGATTTTTACCCTCTTGTCTTAAACCGTGTGAATTGTACCCTTTTTTATGAAAAAGCCTTTTGGGGGGAATTCACTAAGTAGTGCGTCTGCCAATAACACTGCTTATGTGCATGCACTGCTTTAATGTTGTTCTTTTTTCAGTCATGGGCCTTATTAAAATCTAAATGCAGACTTAATGCATCTCATTTTAGTTGAGAGATTTGACATTGTCATTGGAGCCCTATGCGAGAAAAAAAATGCTTGTTTCACATCTTAAAGGGTTAGCTCACCCAAAAATGAAAATGTTGTCAGTAAAGGCTGTAATCAGTGGGAAATTCCATAAGGTGCGTGATATTACATTGAGATATGAGCCGTTATGCTCTGACATGTTCTGTTATCGTGCAGCCCTACTGTCTATAGAGGGACAGATGGCTTTCTGATATCATAAAAAATATCCTAATTTGTGTTTATAAGATGAAAAAAGGTTTTATGGGTTTGGTACGATATGAGGGTGAGTAATTCATGACAGAATTTTTGGGTGAACTTACTCTTTAAATCACGGTCACGTTTTATGATTTTGTTACCTATTTTTTTTTCCGGAATTTAGTTATTAGAGTCTATTAGAGTACTAATTAGGAATATAATTGAGGGAAAACACTGCAAAAGTTGACAAAATTTTAAAAAATAATTTGGTTGAAAATACTAACACCAGTACATAATTCAAATTTGTGATGCAAATGAGTCTACACTGTTGCGCAACAATAATTGCGCATTCATTACTGAGCTTAAATTAAATAGAAAAGGAGCCTTGTCTGCGCTGAAAAGAATGAAAGTGACTTAAATCCTCATTTGCATTTAAACTGCTGCTGCACTGAATTAGCAGTTTCGAAATGTGGCGCATGAGTTTAGTGAATTCACCCCGTTTTCCCTTGAAATATGTTGGTCACCATCACTTAGCTCACAGTTTTTTAGAAGAGTGAAATTTTAGCTCTTTGCATGTCACTTACCTCCAGGTTACGTCTAATCGTGTTGCCCAGCTGGCTGCCAGAGAGACAGCCGCCCGGGCCCATTCTCGAGACTCCTTTGCCCAGAGTCATGGCAGTGCATTCCACATGCCTGACGATCAGCCAGCAGCCCCTGTAAACTATTCCTGCTCCACTCTACCAGCCCAGCGAGTGAGCTCTCCCTTTTCCATGCAGGCTTTGGGCTCCCCATCCAAACTGCAGAGGCTGGGCTCAGCCTCCGACATGCCCAGCTACGCCACTCTGGCGCGGGTGTCGTCGCCCAAGCAGTCCCCGAGCCGGCTGGCCAAGTCCTACAGCACCAGCTCTCCCATCAACATGGCGGCGGGAGGAGGCTCGTCCTCTTCACCGCTGCACATGGCCGGACCGGGCAATGCATCCAGCTCATCTCCACTACACCAGCTCAGCGCTGCAGTGGGAAGCTACGCCACTCTGTCCCCCACCAAGCGTATGCTCCACACCACCGATCAATACAAGATCTCTCACGATCTGTACGCCAACGCCACCCTCCAGAGACCCGGCAGTCTGGCAGGTCAGTGCAGTTTGTGGGGATACTGCCTTTCCATTTTTGTAGCATCACCATCAAAAACACATAAGCACCGGTTATTTTCACACTTCATCATCGGACAGATGGATTAGAATTTGACACTTTTTCTTCCAAGTGTATTTATAGCATTTTTGTTCTGGTTAATGGTGTTTGAGAATCTGCCTTTGTCCATAATATAGGTTCCAGGGGTTCGTACAGCAGTCAGCACAGTCACCTGGGCTCGGAGCTCAGACCCCTGCAGTCTCCTGAGCACCACATCGACCCCATTTATGAGGACAGAGTCTATCAGAAAGCCCCCCTGAGGAACTTCAACCAAGGCCAGGGTAAGATAGCAGACTTCAGGTTTTCTAACAGTTTAATGTCAACAACAAAATTGTCACATCTAGAACACTGTGGCTCTGGTACAGGTGCTTTAATGAAGTAAAAGGCTTGTTTCGGCTTACTTTTTGTTCAAAATAGAAATGTTTTCCCAAGTGCCCAATTAATAGCAGTGAGCTGCTAGATATCATTACTTAAGACAGTTTTTTACATAGTATCAATTTTTTGCTTTTAAGGTTTTAAAGTCAATTTGCTTCCTTTCCCATTTTTTTTTTGAGCTAAACATAATATAATATTACAACTATTTTATGGTGCTTTATGGCATGTCTAAATGCCTTTTAAAAATGCCTTTTACACTTGCATTACATGTTTGCAGGCTAATGGATGTGCTTCTGCCATTACAGCCATAAAAAGATTGTATTAAAATGACAGTTCAGTCAAAAACTGTTACTTGTTTACTGAAACTCATGTCATTCCAAACCTGTATGACTTTCTTTCTTTTGTGGAGATATTTTGAAAAGTGTCGCTGTGTTTTGTGTTCAAGCAAAAGGTCAATGTCATCCAATGTTGTTTTGGACCCGAGCATGTCTTCTTTTAGGTTCCACAAGAAGAAACAAAGTCAGACATGTTTAAAATGAAATAAGGTTGAGTAAATGATAACAGGATTTGACATTATGTGTGAACTCTCCCTTGAAAACCTTTGCATCCATACTTTCCACCTGGATTTTAGTGAAATTCAACATCAAATACTATTCATAACTCATTGTTGTTCCATAATCTAATGCATAACCAAATGTTTGATTAATGTTAGAGCTAAACTCTGCAGGGAAGTGTACTGTATCTCACAAGCAGATTTAAGGATACCTGGTGTAATGTATTTTCATGTCAAACCAGATATTGATTATGATATATACTATGGATTGACTAGATTGTGAAAACCATGCATACCAAAATTGATATTTGGAAGGGAAACATTGAAGATTAGTATGGAATGGTGATATTATGTAAAATCCTGACATTTGTAAAATGGTCCCATCAGGAAAAGTTTCACCATTTCTATCATATTTAAGTATTTATTCATGCTGTATGCTGATTTTTTACGGTTGCCTTCTGTTTATTTATTGCATGGCGTTGTGACATGGCAGTGTATTTGGAATAATAAAAAAAAATCATACACACCACCCTTGTGTAATAAAAAGTAAATGTTCGTGTTGACTTTAAAACGGGGATGTTTCCAGCACGGCTCTGAGCTCCAGTCAGCTGGAAAACGCCGCCGTCAGGACGAACAGCTCTCAGTGGTGGTTTCTGGGTAGCTATTCAAATCTGAACAAAAGCAGGCCAGAGAGAAAAAAACTGTTTTGCATTCACTCTCAGACAAGCTAATAAAGCACCTACTGAAGAGCTGTCATTATGGGTCAGTTTGTTATTTTGATGGTTTAACATGATTTCTGTTCTGTTTTGCTCCTCCTGTCCTTCTTCTCCTTTCTTACGACTGAAATACCTGCTCGACATTTAATGTTTTTCACCCTTTGCTGGCACCCAAAGATCCAAAGAACCGCTTTTGTGACCAGGTCCTGAACTTTCTGCTTTGTCCCTACTCTCCTGTCGTAGCCCCTTCCTCTCCTGGTGTTGACTCCATACCCTTGCAGCGCACAGGAAGCCAGAACGCCACAGGAACGTTCCCTCGTGCCGGTTACGCTACTGGACCTGGTGCCTCCACCGCCGACTACGCCAACCCCTACCGTACACTGCAGTTCTGCCCCTCCACAGACTCACCCTACAGTAAATCTGGACCTGCTCTGCCCCCGGAGGGAACACTGGTCAGGTCGCCCTCTGTGGACAGCATCCAGAAGGACCCCAGGTGAGTTCTCCCACTGTCTAATGCATCTTGAAGGAACTGCATTTTGAGATGTCACCTGGTTAGTAAGGATTAGAGCCAAACTCGTATGCTGTGTGATTAACAAATTCAAAAAGACCTTCACACACACAAACTGTTAATTAAGACACTGTAGGGGAGAGTCGGGTAAGCTGTGCCGCTGTTTGATTTGTCCTTAGGCAAGGAGAAATTAGAACTAATATGGCTAATTATATCTAAGGATGTCATCTACAGTACAACATCCAAAGTCTTGTTTTTAGTAAACTACCAATGACATATGTCACTACATATTTAAATTAAATTTAACATTTTATACTCAGAATTTGAAGCTGACACTGCGTACCTCAAAGAATCTGACACACTTTAACCCACAGATACGGTACTGCTCAAAAATGTTGGGGTCAGTACTTTTTTGGGGTTTTAAAGAAATCTGTCATGCACATATATTATGAAACATCTTTTAAATGTAAGTTTTTTATTATTTTCAGCAATTATATTTCTTATTATCAGTGTTTAAAACTGTTTTGCTATGTACAGTAGTATTTTGTGCAGTTAGCTTGATTAAGGGCCTATCTTATTTCACTCTCCCCTACATCATGAATCAGGCTTCACATGTTGTCACTTCCTGTAGTTTGCCTGTGTACACTTACAAAATCACAAAAGGAAATTAAGCTTGTGACAGTCGTAAACATTGTTCAGGAATGATAGCGCATGATTTTATGGATTATATAGGTAGTCAGTTCACCCTTCTCACTCAGTATTTATATTGGTATTAAGCATATTTTTGGTTTTATCGTGTGACGTTAATTTGATGTGCTGATAGGCCATTGACAATCATCTCTTGTGAGCGTATTATAATACGTTCTCTTTTTTGGTTTGCTTGCTTTTTCTGCTGATTTGACCTTGTTTTGTTTTTTGTTTTTTTTATTTGTTTTTTTTTCTCTTGTCATCCCTTCTGTTGACTCCTCATGCTTTTGTTTCTCTCCCATGTCTTTTCACTGCTAGTGGCTATGGTGGAGATGGTATGACGTGTGATGCATTGCATTTACTGGCTGCAAACAAATGCACAGATATGCACAGAAACTTTCATACTGTTACAGAACATGTCAAAGTCGTCTTTTATCTTTGGTTCACTAATAGTGTTTGGTATATTAAAGGGTGGGTCTGGCAACAATAGCGGCCACAGTTCATTACTAAAATTCTTGTAAATGATACATAAAACAGCATTTGTTAAACATAAACGTCGCTTGTAGCAAAAACATTGCAATGTATACGGACAAAACACTGCATTATTTATAACTCCTTGCACCTTCTTTGAAGAAAAAGAAATGTATAGATTAGGGGTTTTCAAACTTTTTTGCACTAGTAAATATAATTGTATCCTTAAAATTTAAAGTCGCCCCGTTTATAGCATTTTAAATATTTTTATAGAAATATTAGTGATATTATACAAGAAAAATGTCCAAAATTATTATTATTTTTTTTATATTGTCATTGTGAAGCCAAAACAATTGTGTTGGTAGCATTTTTTTGTAGAATAGTTTTCACAGAGAATATCTATAGACATACACAATATAAAAATGTACAAATGATTCATCCTAATTTCCACCGTTTTTAGAAAACTGAATGAATTGGAATAATAGTCCAATTTCATAATTGTGTTATTTGTTCTGTGAAACATTCAATTACTATTCTAAGTTTGAAAACCCCTGATAACTGTGAGAAATTAACTGCTTTTCTAAAAGTAAAATCCAGAAGACTTCTTAACGTATATCAGTGCTTGCACTGACTGGAAATGTGAAAGTTGATCTTAAACACAAATCAACTGTTGCAGTTTTAATGTCTATTTCACACAGTAATAATCACAGCCTGATTCATAATGCATGGGAGTTCTCTTCCATTATGTAAGACCCCTCTTTAATAAAAACCAACAAAGCATCAAATAAACTTTGTAGTGCATGATGAGAGTCAAATGCAAGTGTGTAATATGTTCATGCAGCAGCAAGAAGTCAGCTAAACAAAAATACATTCTTTTTTTAATGTCCCTTTGTGCTAGACACCTACCCTGTCTCTCTCTCTGCCTGTCTCCTGATAGGTACGACCCTGAATTCCTTGTCTGGAATCAAAATCAAGCCGAGCAAAGAATGACAAAGTAATCCAACATTTATTTACATTTCTACTCCTCATCTACAAAAGCACTGTTCTCCTCTCTACTCAACATCATATGTTAGGGCAGCATGACTGTGTTGAGACAGAATATGTCAGAAAATGTTTTTTCTTTTTTAATATATGGATTTCTTTCCAACATTTCCGCATTCTGTTTACAAGAAGAGCACTAGCCTTTGATTCATCCATAGAAAGGTTCATTTTGTGATCAAGTCCAAAGTTATTTTTGATTGATCATATTAATTATTGAAAATAGTCATCGTTACACAAAGAGTAGGTGTTGAGATCTGTGTTAGTGATAGAGTTTGTTCATTCCTGCAAAGCATCACATTGTGCGTGTGTGTGTGCGTGCGTGCATGTGTGTGTCTCCTGTTGTGTTGTTATTCATTGTTTTGTTATCATTTTATGTTAAAGCTTATTATCCTTTTTATATTTTATTTACCACCATCGTCTTCCTTTCAATGCAAGCAACAGCCATGATTGTGTTGTTGTGTATCAGGTTTTGCATAATGGAATCGTTTTATTGGCAACAGAAAAAAATTTAACACAGAGGTTAGTTCAGGTTGTCATTTTAAAGTGTATGAAGTCAAACTACACTTTAATCATGGTAACCACTGTTTCTGTCAAAATACTGTTCCCCTTCAGTCGAGTCACTCCGACGTTACATACTGTATGGGATGTAACGTCTCCATTCCCTCCTTCAGGGAACGTTGGGTTACCTACGTAACCTTAGACGTTTTTTTTCTAAAAGATAATATCCTTTTTCAAATATATTATTTTCTTTGGAGCGTTCTGTTAATCTAAGAATAATGTGAAATAAGTGTAAAAAAACTGCATCACAGTTTTTACAAAAATATTGATCAGCACAACTGTTGTTATCATTGATTGTAATAAGCATATTAATGATATCTAAAGGGTCATGTGACACTGAAAAGTTAACTACATTTTTATATTACTGGTTTACTGTATTTTTGATCAGATAATTGCAGCCTTTGTAAGTAAAAATAGGTAGATAGTGGTTACCATTGTAAACTATGAACATATGTTTTATAACTAATAATATGTGTAGCATAATTTACCAAAGGTTTGTGATCCTCTGCATTCATCAAAATGTTATAGACAAGACTTATATCCACTATTATTGTTTGTCAGTGATTAAACAGAGCTCTTTTGGTTCCAGAATTATGCTATTAATGTAAGATGTGAGGATTTATTTGCCCATTTTGTAGAAACAATTTGTAACAAATGTATGTGTATTTTTTTGTTGAAAAATGTCAGAAGCATTTGTACACTCATGCATGTGGAAGCATTAATACAGTCTAATGCTGAGAAGTGCAGTGCAGAATTTCTGATCTGTGCTCTGAGTGGGTGGCTGGAGATGAAGTGGTCACTAAACGTGACAGAGACATTTCCTGACCTCTCTCATTGCAGACAGTTAAAGCCGCCTCGCAGAACCATTCAAGCATGTGTGTGCTGAATCCACAACACTGCTGACCACTATTTCCTAAAGAGGGGGTCAACTGCGGGTCGCACGTTCACACCCTGTTAGAGCTCACCGCTCCTGGCTGCACAAATCATATTTATGTGGCCTTTAGCAACTCTTTGAGTCCCCAGTTTCTCTTACAGCTGTCAAAACAGTGTATTAGAGGTCTGTTTTACTGTAGGGGGAGAGCTGTCAGAATTAGCCACCTGTACTCTCTGACTGCTGGTAAGTTGCCCCAAACAACTTGATTTACTGAAGAAGAACATGTTGGTCCTGAAGCAATACAACCTAACCTTTGATATACTGATACAAATGTTGTTCATCCCCCTAAGCTAATTCTAAACTTTGATTGGTTGAAAGGAATGTTCTGGATGAGCAAATAAGGATGTTAATCAAATAATTAAGGAAAATATCTTGGGGAGAATCCTGTTAAAGTTGGTATAAAAAGAAAATTGCAAATCCTTTTTCTCTATTGTAGGGCTGTAACGATTTGCGATATGAAACCAAAATCAGATCCATGATCCTGTGTCACGGTGTGATAAGGGAGAATCGCCACACACCCCGTGACTACCTTTCCAACAGTTATAGAGGGAGGGGCGCACCCAGCGCAGGGGTGTTTTTTTGAACGGCTCTTTGAAAGGAATCGCTTTTTTTCTCCCACCCCCCACGAAAAAAAATCGCGTTTGGTGTATCGTTACAGCATTACTCTATTGTGGCATCTTATTGAAAGAGAAGGGTCTTTGGTGGGAGCTGATTTCGTCCATTAGGAATTGGTTGGATCATTGTTGTTTGCTAATTACTCCAATGTTGTGTGAGTGACAATTACTGTTATCAAACCTGGACCATGTCATTTGGGTAGATTTATTGGAATTAAGATATATACATCATCTGAAAAATCAATAAATTAATTAATATACGTTTTTGATATATTGCATATATTCATGGTAGGAAATGTACAAAATCTTAATGGAACATGATCTTTACTCTAAGGCAGTGATTCTCAACCAGTGGGCCGCGACCCTCTAGTGGGCCTTGGAGCGCCATTTGGTGGGCCTTGCAGGCAGTGGTAGATTACTCCAAATTAATTTTTATTTA
>JAUCNO010002816.1:0-10573 GCA_032353835.1 Enteromius viviparus | reverse complement strand
ATATATAGATATATTATACATAGTTATTAAAAAAATTAATTATACCTAATTATATGAAGAAATAGTATTATCCTTTTAAAATATATATTTTTTAAATTAATATATAAAGATAAAAAAGTACTAACTAAAAGGGAAAAAAATAAATGTAAAATAAAGTATTTAAATAAAATATTAAAAAAATAATATATATATTATAATAACCAATATTTTTTTTTTTCATTGTTACAAAAGGTTAATACTACTTCTCCATATAATTAGATATAATTTATTTTTAATTAACTATGTATAATATATTTATTTTTAATTTTTCACAAAAAATTTGTTCAGAAAAAACATATTTTGTACGGATGTTTTTTACATAATAAAAAAACTGCAAATATGTATATGTCAGTCTAATTGCACTTTATTTTTTTATTTTATTTACATTTTGTTTTTTACATTTTATTAACATTTTTACAATTTTACCTTTTCTTTATTAAATATTTTATTTTGAATTTACTTTCCCTTTTAATTTTTTTTTTTTAAATATTTTTTCATCTTTATATTATTTAAAATGTTTTAATTAGTTTTTTATTTTAACTTTGTTTTGTGTTTTTTTTATTTTTATATTTTATATTATGTTTACTTTTTAAGCTTTTGTTTAAAGTATATAGGAAGATACTGATGTTGTCAAAATATCATGCATCTCAACTTCTCACCTAACGCTGCTCTATTTCCACAGCTGAAGCTCTAAATGAATGAAAGCTTATTTTTTCCTTCCTCTCTTGTTTATTTTGTTCCTTCCCAAGACAGAAGAGAAGATTCAGCGGTCTGGAGGAGCGGGAGTAGTATGTTCAGTTATTGTTCCTCCACTTTGCTCTTCTCACTGAAGAACTAACTGCTCACTTCTTATGATAAACTAGTGTGTGTGTGTGTGTGTAATGGTTTGTAATCGTGGGGGTTCCTCACCTTTGACCTTTATCTAACACACAATATGTTGCTTTAAAGGTCTGTGTGTGATTGCTCTCCTGAGTGTTTTCTCTGGCTGCTCACCACATATTAATATTCCTCTGCTATGTATGTGTGATATTTGACTCATGTGAGTAATTTTGGCTTTCCCAAGGGCCACTAACACACGAGTGTCAATAACAGCCTGCCCTTCATGTCTGTTTTTGTGACGTTTGTTATTTGACTACAGTAGGAGGAAGGAACGGAGTAACTATGAGCCTGTACGCAGGTAAAAGAGCTTTAGCGTGTCTTTCTGACCCGTTGTGACCCCAAAAGTGGATCCAAAGAGACCCCTGAGTATTGTGAGTCGTCCTGCCCTTGTGATTGTGTATCTTCTCACGTAGAGTTTTGGATATGATCTCTGGAGCTGCTGAGGTCATTTTAGCTGTAGATGACGCTGATCCCAGCCTTTCTTTAAAGGTCCAAAACACCCTATTAGTCCATTTTCAAAAGAATACAATTGTGCTTATTTACCCTCATGATGATCCAAAGTAGGGATGAGTCACAAAAGGTGACTAGTCAACCAGCAAACGAGTGTTCGGCTGTTTCAAGTGATGCAATTAAAAAGGAAATGTTAGAAATATATGGTAAAATATGATACAGTTATATAACAGTTTTTATTCTTTTTACTGTATTTGCTGTTGAATGCATTTCTTGATAACCTTGATAACGGTAGTGTTTCCTTTAAAACAGATTAGCTAATTTTATTATTTAAAATTTTTATTTATCAGATTATTTTTGTATTTATTAATTTATTTATCTTTTCTATTATTATTTTCTATCTATTATTCGTCATATATATGTGTATATGTGTGTGTTTGTGTGTGTGTGTGTATAAAAAAAATGTGTGTGTGTGTATATATATATATATTAAATTAATAACATTTTATTTTACGTTTATTATAAATCAGCTAAATTTTATAATTAAAAAAAAATAAAAATACAATTAAAATATTGTATAGGTAACATTTTTATTTTACCTTATATGTAAATAATAAAAAATTTTTTTTTAATAATTTTAGAAAAAGATATAAATATATATAATTTGTTCAAAATATAAAATGTATAAAAAAATATTTATTTTATTTTATTTGCATCATTGCATCTTTAATTATTTACTGCCCAAAAAAGAACCAAAAACCCCCTACAACTATGACGCATTATTGAAGTAGTCCAGATATAGAAAATAAAAGCAGTCCAGAGACTTCTGCGCTATCACTGTACATACAGTATAAATCACAAGCTGTGTGGAATTGAGCTCTAAACCAGCGGAGTCTGTTCATGGCATCAGCAGAGTTTTTTGCCACACAAACACTGCTGTCTTATTGATTTGATTTGATTGACAGGTGATGTGTTGACGAATGAAAACAAGTGTAGAAACTCAGTTCAGTGTGTTACTCAGTGCTGAGGTCTGGAAATGCTCAACTCAAATCATTTGTTATGCGTTCATTCTGACCTGGTTACCTTTTGAACCACTGTTCTTATTCCAGTGTTTGAGAGAGGACGATTCCTGCGTCCCTCACGGTTCCTTCTTATTCTGTTAATGAGTGTGTCAGTCATCCAGACCTGCAGCAGAGAAACCACAGTAATAATGCCTTTGACAGGAGACTTTTTCAAACTGTGCCAGTGCCCTTCTGGAATCATTTTTCGCAAAGAAAAAGAGGATCCGGCCCTTTAAACCTGCTGGTTTTCAACAAGGAACTAGTAACGTTAGAGATAATGTCCTCAACCAGTACAGTTTTAAAACCGCTAGTGAGCAATGCTTTAAAATGCATTAATAAATGACTTTGGGTGCCAAAATGTTTTCATAAACAAGTAATCATGTTAATGAGTTGATCTATATAGGAATTTATATTTTGAAAAATATATATATATTAAATTTATATATTTTAAGATGTGAATTTAAGCCTAAACAGTCTAATTGTACACTAAGTTTAAATTTTTATTTTATTTTTTTATTTAAAATGCATGCATAAATAACTTTTCTGGCTAAAATGTGTTCGTAATAAGCAAACAGGTTTGTCTTGGTGTGTATAAAATGTATATTAAATGAAACTATATATCAAATTATTGTACAAAACGTTTTTTTTTTTTTTTATAAATTCATTAAATTAAAATAATAAAAATATATATATATATTAATGTATAACATTTATTTATTTATTTTTATTAAATATAAACAAATAGCTAAATTTGTTCTTAAAGAATAATCAAATTAATAAGCTTGTATTATTTTTTATTTTATAAGAATATTTTTTTTACATTATAAAAAACAAGACATATGTATATTTCAGCCTAATTGCATTTGACTTTATTTTTATTTTTTTATTTTAGTTTTATGTTTTTAATTTTAACTTTGCATGTCAATGTTTAAGATGTTTGTAGCTTCCAAACACTGAGATAGAACTGAGACTAAGGAGCATCTTGGGTTAGATCTGTATTTGTGCTGCTGTGTTTTGGTAGATAAGGCTTTATCTCAACTGTGGTTTAATATCCATAGAGGGAAACGTGCTTTACAGAGATATTCTCTGCTCCTCAAGCCCTACCATGAGATGTGGACCTGAACATTTAGGCTTTCTGAATGTCCGGCTCCGCTCTGCCTTCAGAATAACCCCAAACACCCACTTTAACCCTTCTGAAGACCTGAGCCAGGTTTCTCACTTTATTCTTCCTCTTTTTCCTTCTGCTTTCTGTGTCTTGTGTGCGTGTGTGTACAGTGTGGCTTCAGCTCTTCATTCTGAAACGCCGGACCGATATGAGCGTCTCACCTCCGTCTCCAGCTCGGTGGATTTCGAACAGCGAGATAACGTAAGACACCTGTCAATCACACTACTGGCCCCGCCCCCTCATCCCATCTTCATTCACACCCTTAAGTTATTCATTTTATTCAGCATTAAATTGATCAAAAGTGACAGTAAAGACATTTATAATGTTCAAAAAGATTTCTATTTGAAAAAATAAGCTGTTCTATTCATCAAAGAAGTTGGCGAATTTGACTTTGACTTTGAAACGGGTAATAAAGACAGTTTGATCCAAAGCACTTCTCCCAGCCCCTCTCACTCCCCATGGACTCCATTGATTTTTCCATGCAACACTGACCTCACGTCAACGTTATATACGCTCGGAAATTACCAGCGGCCTTTATAGAGGGCGAGAACTTCCTCCATCATTTCGTTTTAAATCATAGTCATGATGAACCAGCGTTTCTGTGCTTGTTTCAGAGGCGTCCTTGAAAGTCCCCAGAAGCCTTCAGGAGAGAAACTGACTCAACAAAACCTCCAAATAAACTCCCCCAAACTAAAACCTCAGGATCCCTTAAAGTGATTTAATAGTAGTGCTCGACGAAAATAGATATTTTAATGGTCAGCATAAAGCTGAAATATATGATATCACAATATTGCATTTATAGGTCTAAAAAAAAAGTATTATTATTATTAAAGTATTATTACATAATATTTATATATTTGCATAATAATTTTAAATTAAATAAATGGGAAAAATATTTGAATGGTAAAAAAATACTTAAGTGCCAAAATCAAGAACAAAAAATTACATTTGATTAGGGTGATGTAGAGAGTTGTTGATTCAGACACAGAAAAACTGACTGGCTATTCAACTATATTCTAGTTGAAAATGCTAAATATTGGCTGATATATTAGACAATATATTATTGCCGATATATTATATTGGCAGTATCGGCCACACAAAAAAAATAATTGTCCAATGCCGATAATTGGAAAATATCAAGTAATAGATGGTTTATTGGCCTATAGACATATTGGCCAAACTGAAACACTGATTGCTCCTATACTAATAAAAATGCCAAATATTGGCGGAAATATTAGCCGTGGCAATATCGACAGTTGCAAAAAATGTCAAAAAAACACCGATACATGAGCCTTGGTGGTATCGACACATCTGCTAAACAAAAACATAAAAATATCGGCCGATATATTAGACAATACTGACACATCAGCCAAACAGAAAAAGTGATTGTCCAATGGCGAAAATTGGAAAATGTCAAATAGAAGATGACTTGGGAAAATAGACACATTGGCCAAACAGAAACACTGATTGTCCGATACCGATAAAAAAAGGTCAAAAATTAGCAGATATGACAATATATTGGTCAACCACTAATTAAGAGGAAATTGTGTGATTTTTAGCCTCACTCACAGAACTGTGCGAGTCAAAACACCTGTGAAATTTTAACAGGTGACATCACCCAAAACTGGCCCTTGGGATGCCATCTTAAGCCTGTTTTCCAGCCTCTTAAGAGATCAGTGTAGGGCTTCAGCACTCCTGTCTGTCTTTACCTGTGTTCACATCTAATCCTGCCGGCATCCTCACATACTCTCACAGAGAGCCTTTAATAGGCCTGACCGGATGTGTTGAAGACATAAAACCCCAAAGTGTTAATATATGCAGTAATAGTCTGTGTGTGTGTGTGTCTGCGCTCATCACACATTCAGAATTTAATGTGCTCTCTTTGCAGGGCTTCTGTTCCTGGTTGACAGCCATATTCAGAATAAAGTAAGTGGCTCTTTGGCTCTAATGTGATGTTGTTAAAATCAATAGCACAGCACAACAAAACACATAGTGCTAGTCCTGTACTGTATGATCTGTACAAGAGAGTTTCCTAAATAGTTTTTGTCAACTGAGACTTTTTGATGTAAAAAATTTAAAGTTAAGATGTGACATTGGGCATGTGACATAGAGGTAAATGGAATATTTTAATATAATTTTTTAAATAAGTATTCTAATTGTTTCATTTTAATTGTACATATTTATGGTTTAATTGGATTTACATTTTTATTTAAAATTAGTTTTAATTGTATGTTTGTAATGGTTTTATAAATTGTTGTAGTGTTTTATTTAAAAACTATTTATTTTTGTGCAATTATATATTAGTTGTATATTTGTTTTTTTGTTCGTTTGTTTTTACTTCTATTAAGCAATTGTTAATTTAAATAAGTCATTTTAAATATTTTATTTAGTTTTTAAAATGTATTTAACCGTTTTACCAAGCATTTTATTTGTATTAATTTTGTAGTATTTTATTTTTAAATTATCTATTTTAATAGTGCAGTTTTTTTTTTTAAACTTGCATCCAGCATTTTTATTAAATAATGTTTATCGGTTGTTATTTTAAAATAATGTATTTTATTATTTATTTATTTATTTATTTGATTATGATTTTAATGATTTTAAACCTCCATATTCTATAATATACTGTTTACCCCATAGTCTGCACGCTGCCGTCCATACTATGTACTTACTACTGATATTCCACTCTTTATGGTCAATAGTCCATACTCTGTAATGAAGCATTTTCTCTCTCTGTGTTATCATGAAGTATAAGGTAGAGCCAGACCGATTTATCGGCAGGCCGATATTAGGCATTTTCCAAACTATCGGCATTTGTAATGGCCGATAAATGAAGATTTCAAAAATAAAATAAAAACGGATGAAACACCCTTACTGGTAGCTTTGATTTAGTTGTGTTGATATTGTGTTTTTGTTCAAAGGACTTTAGAGTTTCATGTCTAAATTTTCTATTTTTATACATTTTATTTATCAGAACTTTTAATATATATTGATGTTCCTCTGCTCCGTTGTGACAATAATATTTTAGTGAATGAAATAAAAAAAAACCAAAATAAAATATTGTCCAATATATCGGAAACAATACCAGCAAATCGGTATTGGCCTTCAAAATCCTTTATCGGTCGGGCTCTAGTATGAGACAGACTAACGTGAGTCTGTTCTTCACAGAGACGAGGAGATCCGGGAGAAGTGTGGTGAAGATGCCGTTCATTACCTGTCGTTCCAGAGGCACATCATCGGTCTGCTGGTTGTGGTGGGAGTGCTGTCGGTGGGCATCGTTCTCCCAGTCAACTTCTCAGGCAACCTGCTGGGTGAGTCCTGCACAGGAGAGGTCAGAGGTCAGCGGTGTGACTGTAGGTCCATTAGAGGTGATAGAAAGTATATTTCACTTAAAGGTAGTGATCGGTGGCCAGTGTATTCAATGCTGATTATTTATATTGGTTCATTTTTTCAGTTTCAGCATTGTCTGTTGTAGGTAACTATGTGCCATTAATTAACCCTGTAAAGCCCCTGTAAAGCCTACTGTATTATATCTAAACAAGTATTTTGCATATTTAGCAAGTAAAAGGCCTTCTAACAAAAATGTCTCAAACACCCACCTTCAGTTCGAGCTTCCCGTGACTTTTTACCTTTGAAAGTTTTACTGATTTATGTAAAGTAAACAAAATAATATTTGTATATTTTTATATTTTGTAATAGTTGTATGATTTTATGAAGCTTTTTATGTTGTAAAATTATTAATTATTTTTTTTTAATTTAATAAATACATTTGAAATTAATTTAAATTAATTTTTCGGTTTGATCATTATTGTAAAGTAGTGCAGTCAAATGATTAATTGGGATCAATCGCATCCAAAAAGAAAAGTTTTTGTTGGCATAATGTGTTTTTTTTTTTTTTTGTATATTTATTTTGTATATATAAATACACATAGATATGTAAATATATAATGCGTGCATGTGTCTATATTTATATTAACACAATAAATATAATAAATGTTTTTTATTTATTTTTAAATGTAAGCATGCATTTGTGTATTTATATATACATAATAAATATACACAGTGCACACATATATTATGTAAACTTTTTTATTTTTTTTATTTTGGATGCAATTAATTGCGATTTAATCATTTGACAGCACTAGGGTTGGGTCCATAGACGATGCCATCGTTCATCGCCGATGGCCGATAGACATCACAATGCTGAGCCGGCATCGCGATCCTCCGCTGTAAATAATTTCCGCGAGAGGAAAACAGATGTACATGCACAGAAACGGGCCTGCGAGCTCATTTCAAACCCTCACATGCGCTTGATATGTCACACGTGAGTGCTTGAATTGTGCGAGTGCTGGAAATATTCCTGCGCTCGATCCTCTCTTACCTGCTCGCTCGAACAGTGTTATTTTTTTCAGTCGTGGGGCAGGGCTTGCTGTTTTAGTTAAAACAACCACCCCCCCAACTGCTGCCTACGACGACGATGCCATCGTCCATCGCGATGTTTCACATTAGACATCATACGATGCCAAATTGGTCGACATCGCCCAACCCTAGACAGCAGTATTCAAAGCCTTTTTATTTTAACTGAATATTTTAGCATTTTATTCATTTCTATACTGTTTTTGATTTTATTTATTTTATTAATTGCATTTTAATTTAATTTTAATTCTACCTTCTTCTTTTTTTACTATTTTACTAGTTATAAGTGGATTGTATTTTAAAATACGTATTTTTTTACTTGTCTTTTATTACAAAATGATTTATTTTAATAGTACATTTTTACAATTTTATTATCTTCTAGTAAGTGTTTTGTTTTAATTCAAAACTTTTTAAATTAATGGTTGTTTTAGATTTTTAATTAACATGTAATTCGTTACACGTTACATGTATTTGCTATTACAATAAAAAATATTTCTGCAAAATTACTTGCAAGTAACCTTAAGCCAAACTCTTATCCTAAACTTAACCATACAGTAAATAGTCAAGATTATTCAGTACTAAAATCACTATAACAAGGACACCTTAAAATAAAGTGTAACCATATTTATATTTCATGTGTTCATATCATGAGTTATTGTATCAGCCACAAAGAGCTGGTGATTATTGCTGATGTTTATCGGGCGGAGATGAAGTGAAAAGACATACGACTCCTATTATCGGCCGGTTCTGTTTTTCTGGGCACAGAACTCTTCATCATTAGACGCTGTCCCGTGTCTTTGGCCTCTCGGTGTAGATTATCATCAGAGAGGGTTAATCCACGGCGCTCTGCTCTGGTAATGAGATTGAACTTCTATCTGCTCGCCGGGTAATTGGATGCCTGTTGCAGAGAAAGAGAGCGGCCCAAAGACACAAAAACTAATGGGAAGAGGTCAAACAGATGAGGACGCTTCACACGAGTCCTTAGAGACACCAACAATGTGGACAAATTCAAAGAGTTTTGTTCTTCATATACTACAAAATCATTCTTTACTACCACTTCAAATCAACTGTGAATATGAATAGGAACTAAAATGCACTTTTAACATACTGTGTCTGTATGTATAATATGTATATAGCTACCTCTTGTGTGTACTAGTGTGTGAATGATGAACATTTTAGTATTTTAGGTACAAAATCGAGCACTTTAAGTACATTATGGAAGTGTTTTTTAACTTTGAAGGACGTAGAGTTTGGTCAGAAACAGGCTTGATGTAAAAGTTGGCGTCATTAGACATACAGTAATATACAGTAGTTTGTTGATTCATGAGTCATTTAGGAATGCAAACCAACTATAGAATTTGTCTGCTACTGAAATGCATCAAAAGATGAAATTTCATATCGTAGTTCTTATGTATGTTTTATGCCTTAGATGGAAAAAAATTAATATTTTGAATTATTTTCTATATTTTTAGGTTTTCGTTTTTTTTTTTAAATTTTACAGTAGTTTTGACATTTTAAATTTATCGTCTGTATAGTATGACTTTATGTAGTTAAAGTTTATTTTGATTGATTTATTTTCTGTTTTAATTTATTTTATTGTATGTTTTAAGTTTATATTATTTATTTTGTTACATTTATTTATATTTATATATTTTTTTTAATTTAATTATTAATATATCTTTATTTATTTATTCAGTCTTTCATACATTTTATTTAACTATTTATTATTATTATTTTTTTAATCTTTCTTTTTGTCTGTGACAGCGCGACAGTGTTTCCTGAGAATGACCCGATTGTTAGCTTTCAAAAGCACAAATGAAGTTGTTTTTGTTTTTTGTCCTCAGACAATAACGCATACAGCTTTGGACGCACAACAATCGCCAACTTGAATTCTGGGTGAGACATTTTATTCATTGCACACATATTTCAACCCCCCCCCCTGTACTCTTTAATTGAAGAAAAGTGTATTTTGAGTATTCTTGGTTATGTGGACTTGTCTCTTTCTTTCTGTAATTCAGAGATAACCTTTTATGGCTGCACACATCATTTGCCTTCATGTACCTGCTCCTCACCGTATACAGCATGAGACGCCACACGTCCAAGATGCACTACAAAGAAGATGATCTGGTATGTGATCCGCATCCATTTTAAATAAATATATATATATAAGTTTTATTGCAGAGTGTGTGTACTGTGTACATTTATTATGTATATATAAATACAACCACAGGCATGGATATATTTAAGAAAAATATGTTTATAAATTATAAAATTATATAAAATATAATTATATTGAATAAAATATAAGAACATAAATGTATAACACAGTAAACATACATATATAATTTAAACAAAAACTTTTATTTTGGAATATGATTAATTGTTTGACAGCAGGTTTTTTTTTAGGTTTTCAGGAAAAGAACAAAACATTGCAAATGCTTTAAAGCACTCAAAATACATATTATTTATTATATAATATATTTATTTTTAGATATCATACAATAATTATTTAAGAGATTATAGCCATTTAAAAAATCATTTTGGACCCAGGTGCCATTAGGGT
>JAUCNO010002815.1:0-10579 GCA_032353835.1 Enteromius viviparus | reverse complement strand
TGCAGGACAGGCTGTTTTAGACATTAACTTTGCCAGTCCTGCAAAGTTCAACTCCAACTCAAGTTCAACACACCTGCCTTTCAATTTCAAGCAACCCTGAAGACCTTAATTACTGGCTTGGGGTGTGTTTGATTAGAGTTGGATCTGCACATTGCAAGACAGTGGATAGCCAGCAAGATTGGCCAGCCCTGCTCTAAAATGACTTCACCCATACGTACAAGACATTGGTGTTTGGTGATGAGCTTTTGGCTCAATTTTAGCATACACACTGAACAAGGACTGACTGGTTGGTCCATGTTGCTTTTGTTCATCATTGTTACGTATTTGGAAGCCAAAATGCAATTCCATCGACAGAAGCATACATCAGCCCAACTCTGTCTGTTTTACATGTTGCTATTAATAAAAAACCATATTACAGATGCCTTGTCAGATTTAAGTCGAAATGCAGTGCCAGTTGTTTACCCATAACCACTGCACCTCTAGTATAGAACTATCAGAACTATAGGGTTTAAAGAATAAAGTTTTAGAAAGTCTTATAGAAGACTCACATTAATGTGAGGGTTAGGTTAGGAAACAGCAAACACTGCTGTACCCACATTTAAAGAACATGATCAATATACAGTAACTGACTCGTGCCTCATGGGAGCTCTCCAGGTTTAAACCGTCAAAAAGTGTCAAAACTGCATTATGTGCAGTTCACATGTTTGCATCATTTTTTTTTTACTTAGCCGAGTATTTGAATTGAAGTTTGAGCTCTGTTATTAATTAGTCAACATGTAGTAATGTAGTACACATTTTTTAGTATTTCTGTAAGACAAAACTGCCTTCCAAATATACCTCTTGGTGCTTCTTGCCATTTACGTATTGCTTGTGAGGTTTTGTTCTCTTACCTTGTGCTTTGGACACCTCAGAGAAAAGTTGTCTTCATTTAGAGAGCAATCTAAATTCGAGGTTAGAAAAAGAAGGATTTAGCACTGGCTCTCTTTATTTAACACAAGTGTAGTGGAAGGTGACGCCACGTCTCACCTGCTTCCATGGCACAAAGGTAGTGGTACCTCAGAGTGCAGCCTTTACTGTAGCAGCCAAGTGTGGAGCCCACCATCTCACAATGAGAGCAGCTCTAAGGAGTGAGGGCGACACAAGCATTATGGGTAAAACAAACAACAGTGTCTGTATACTTGAGACAAGTAACATACTTTCACTAGTGCTGTCAATCGATTAAAAGATAAAATTCTAATAAAAAAAATAATTAATGCTTAATGCCTAACATTAGAGATTTTAAATATATTTCGATAATGCAATTTTACATGCAATCAATCAATCAATCAATCAGTGCTTTTAACAATAAAGATTGTGTTCCATTATCTGACTGGAGAATACAGTGTCAGTAACATTTAATAAGATTAAACACTCAATGTTTCACTAACAACAATTCATTATTGAATGGAGATATGTCATTGTCTAGATCACTGTGAAAAGATGGAAAGTACTCTTGGGAAAAACCTTAGTTGGGGGCCAGTTCTCCTCTGACCTGACCAGACCCAACCAGCACTTCATTTCCAGCTCAATTTCATACGCAACAACATAAAGACAGTATATTTTTAAAATACTTGTTAAGTGGCATTTATGCCACTTTTTTTTATGACCAACATCTCTTTGAAATAGATTCCCCCCCCTAATATTTAACAATTAACCATCCAACTTTACAGTATAGATGCAAGCTATCATTTTTTCTGCATAAAAAATAACTTCTAATTTAAGTTCACTTTAAACAATCTTCACATAAACCCAAATATAAACAAATGTTTTTTTTAAAAGTGAACTTCTCCTTTAATATTGTATTTATTTAACGGTTAAACAAAAAATAGCATATTTTAATGTGCTAGTTTTGACATTAATTTTCACACAATAACATCAAAGATAAGAAAATGCAGCCCCTTCCACTTACTGTATCTCTAGCACCATCTAGTGCCTCTTGAAGGCCATACAGTCTCCCATTGACCAGGTATATGCCACTGGTCCAAACAATGCAGCCCTCATGCACCCACAGCTCCTCGGGGTCCAGAGGCACGAGTGGGAGCTGGGACAGTTGGGCAATGGGGCCCAGAGAGTCCAGACTGGGCGGCGGGGGTTGGAAGGGCAGCGAGGCTTTGCTGTTGATGGGGACAGTTCGAGGTAAATCTTCACTGGACTTATGTCTTCGTTTGAAGCGTGGATGGGATGTCAGTTTTCTGTGCTGGGGCCTTTCAATGTGCAGCTGCTTCAGTATGATTTCACCATCCAGTTCTTGAGCTTTTGATGTGCCCAGCCCGCTCGTCAGTTCTGCAGCCGGATCCCAGGCGTGAGCCATTACCTTCGAGGTGGAGCTGATCTTAGTGTTCTGGAAAGGCATTTCTTCACCCACGTTGGGAGAGACAGTGCCCATGGTAGTGGCTGGGGATGTTGAGTTCATTGCCTGACTTATTGTGCAATCGTTATCTGTAGATGACTTGACATTCTGAGGTTCCTGTAATCTCATATCCTGGGAAGTCGTTTCTGTCGAAATGGATATCATAGTGAAACCTGTGGTGGCTGCCCCATGGTGGGACAAGGTTTGTCGCACTTGAGGTTGATTTTTAGGGAGCTTGGCTGCATACTCAGCTGGGTAAAAAGGACCATATAGATCCCCGAGATGTTTGTAGTTGGCCCATTTCTGGCAAAGGCAGCATAAGAGGCGACCAGCTTGTCCAGTCTCTGATATCACAGGTCCTTGTACAACATATCCAGATGTAGGAAGTGTCTTCCCTGACTGCAAGGCAGAATCAACTGGCTCTGACACCCAGTTCTCTTTTGTTCTTTCATTTTCCTTTTCTTTTCTAACAAGTTGAGATGACAGAGGGGTATGTAATGGACCATCAATCACAGAGTGACCAGTTTTGCCCACACCCTTTGATTTTTCATCATCTGCATTTATGATTGTGCAGACAGCCCCAATTTCTGCAATCTTTTTCTCCACATGTATGTAAGGAGCAAAAACATTACTCCTGGCATCTGAGAATATTCCACATGGGCTGATATTCCCCCTACTGCTCGCCTGAGTGTCCAGCTTCTCTTTGGAAGCCATTCCTCTTCTTCTTCTTCTCTGTTCGCCAGGAGTCTCGTTGTCCTCTTTCGTCTTTTTCTGTCTATGCCTTGCAGGCTTTAGATCTAACTCTGGCCTGATCTCCTCGCTCTCTACATCCACTTTCCCTGCCTGGATTTGAGCAGGAGGTGTCAAAGACAGACAGGGTTCAGGTGGAGTTGCTACTTGGGGCACTTCACTTGGAGTGTCTGGGATTGGGACAGACTGAGGTTCAGCTGTGGGTGAGGGAAGAGAAGACACAGGAGTACTTGCTGCTGCATTCTGTATTTGTGCTTGGGCACGTTTCTGCTTATTAACACTGCCCACCGGGCGACCTTTTTTCTTACCTGATGGAAAATAACCTTTGGGGACAATGTTTTCTGATGTTTTAGCCTCTGAACTCAACCTGAGAGAAGTCATCTGGTGCTGAGCAGCTCTGGACAGAAGGTGGTGTCCAGGGCTTTGACTATGGCCAGTGGTGGTCCCATAGTAATCCCCGCCTGGGTAATCATCAAAGCCCATGCCAGTCTCTTGAAGTTTTTGCCTTAGCAGGTTTGCAGCCGACTGCTCCCCTCGTCGAGTTTCCAACTGCTGATAAGTGTTTGTGAACTGCTGTATGTCAGACAAAGCAGAAGAAGATGGAGGAGGAGATCCCTGTACAGGACAAGGTAATGGAGGAGCAGGCGGAAGGGGTCCTAACAAAGTAAAATCATCCTTATCACTGTCACCCAATGACCCTGAAGATCCAGCAGCACCTAATCCAAAATCAAAATCTTTTGGCAAACTTCTGAGGGCACTAGTACTAGAAGCTGTTGCACCTGGTTTAAGGGTTTGAGTATCACAGGAGAATGCATCTTCAACTGCTCTGTATGGCATAAGATCATCCAGAGTATGAGAATCTTCAAGGTAAGATAAGCATGCCTCCTCTCCTTGTGGAACACTAGAAAACGATATAGCACCCTCAGAGTCTGGCATGTCAGAGGTGAAATGAGATACCTCAGAGAAATCAGGTTCCACGTGACTATTGTTGAAGTCATTTTTTTTCACACCGGGAGTAATTTTCCGCACAATTGCCTCAAGTTTTAGACCATGACCCTTTCTTGGAGGCAGAAACTTTGCTTTGGACTGAGGTGGTGAAGTAGCGCTGGATATAGAATGGGCTTTGGGAGATGGCAATTTTGGCTGAGTGTCAGTAATGCCAGAACAGGTGTTTGCGAGTCTAGGATCAGAGTGGGACTGGGATAGTGGGGAGGAATAGGTTGATCCTGGCCGCTGACCTGGAACATCCTGATGCTGTCTCTTAGCTGGAATAGGAGAAATAAAAGATCTAACCCTCCTTCGCATGATTAAAGGGTTGTTTTCAGCTGATGTTCCAGTTTTGCTTGCTCTCTGCCCCTGGTGAATCCCTTGGTTAGTTTTACCGGTGTGCCCAGCAGGGCTAATAGCACCAACTGGAGTTAGTGAGTGGAAAGATTTGGCCGTGTCGTCTGCACTTTTATCCGAGATGTCTTCCTCTCTAAGTTTGGAGCCAGTATTTGTGGCTGGCTGAGAACCTACAGGCTCATGAGGGATGGTAGTGGGTTGTCCAGCTCCCTCTCTTTCAGGATAAGTGTCCCACATTTTCATGTCAAAGTGTGAACTAGAATAAGAGTGCTGTCGAGAAAGGTGATGCTGACTAGGCAGAATATCACCTGAAGCTTGAGATTTACACTTCTGTTCTGAAAGTCTCTGAGAAACGTGCCTGTCTATTCCTCTTAGCCTTTGCCTGTCAGGTGTCCAGTCGGGTCTTTCGTGAGGAGGTAAACTTTGTGGAAACACTTGTAACTTGTTAGTGGACGGCGTGGTTTTAGAATATGCAGATACTGTGTGGAATGGTTGATGAGGTGAAGGAAGGGAGATCATTTTTGGTCCATCCATAGTGTCAGTAAAACCATATGCTCTGAATCCATCAATAGTCTGCGATAAAGACTGGTGCCTTGGTGGTGAGGACAAGGGATTTGAGGACATTTGCAAAATATATGGCAGGTTGCTGGTGGCTTCACTGTTGCCTTTGGCACTGCTGGTCTTTTCTATGTGGGAATCAACATCTACAGAGGGATGAAGGGGCTTATTAGATTCCTTACTGGGTGGAGTGCTGCAGTAACCATCCGTGTTCTGACCTGCTCTTTCAGTCTTGGGTGAATCGTCCTTGTTTTGTGCTTTCTTTGCCTTTATTTCTTCCTTGCAACCTTCTTGGTCATTTAATCCAGATAAAGAAAATGGCTGCTGAATGACTGAGGGTCCAGAGGTCCCAGAGTGTCCTCTCTCTCTTTCTGGTGTTGTTCGTCGAGAAGGAGACACATCACAGATTACCGAGCGCCTTCCTGAGGATGTCTGAGACTGAGTGTGACTGACAGAACTAACACTGCATGCCAATGGCTCAGCTTCCTGTAAAAGCAGTTGTTCCACAGCGGAAGGAGAGGTGCCATATCTGGATGGTTTTCTGTGCTGCAAAGAATAGTCAGCCAAGTTAATGTGCTTCGAAGGGACTCCTGTTGTAAGATCTAAAGACTGCTGCATGTGAGTGGACTGGCTGGGAGACAGACTGGTTTTGCCTTTTTCTAAAGAGATCCCATGAGTCACATTGGGCTTATGTGCTTCAGAATCCCAAGAGGGATGAGGAGGGCCTAAAACAATATCATTATCTGGTCCCTGATTTTGACTTGAATTCAGTGGTTTTCCAGAGGCCATTTGACTGAACTTGACATTAAGTCCACTTATAAGTGTTTGAGAGCTCATTGCATGTGAGCTCAAATTTTCAACCATACTGTAAGGTAGTCTTGTTTGATAACGGTGCTGTGATGTATCTTGAACACTGGATGTCTGGTCAGGACGGCCATAACGTCTATCTAAGTGATGACCCTGGAGCACTTCTTGCAAAAGACTTGGAAACGATTGCTGAAACTGAGAACTGCTATCCTGACTTCTTGAGACGATAGCCCTCCCTCCCTCCATGGCAAAAACACCAATATCCTTCCTGCCAATAGACCCATAGCTGGTCTGCAGCTGGTGATAATTCTGGCATCTATTTGTGCCCATACTACTCGCTAGTCCTAACTTTCCTTTGCTCTTTGCAGCGTTATAAGGTACCTCAGGATTATTGTATTTAAACAGTGCTGGGTGCGACTGACTAGAGGGTTGAGAGTTTTGGCCGAATTCTTGTTTAGGGGAAATATCATATTGTGACGCATAGGTTTCCATGCACATCTCCCCTTCTCCATTGTGATTTCTAGTCTCTCTTAAGACTTTAACATCACGTTGGTCCCCAGGATTGCTGTGTTTGTTTGAGTAATGAGAAACACTGTAACGTGGAGATTTGGCTCCTGTGTGCTTGCTTGATTCAGTATTCACTTCAGATCGAGCAGACACAATAACTCCAACACCCCCAACATGTTGCTCTGAAACATTCACATTTGTACTCAGACTTTCAAACTGCTGTGCATCTGTCTCCGCTTCATCCTTTGTGGGAAGGACTGACAGTTTGTTCTCTGAATTCTCTCTCTCACAGGAAAGATCTGCATTTTCAACTTCACATTCTTCATCCTTTATCATTTTGATCCGCTGTCCCTTTGATCCACTTTCATCGTCATTACCTAGGTCTTTTTCTGCCACACAGTTTGGACGTGCTGAGTGAACAGGAGATGATGTAGCAGGGGGATATACTGGTTGTTTTGGGCTGGGTTCTGCAGAAGGATGGACTGATGGTGGTGATAAGGAGGAAGGAGTCAGGGTTTCTGGTGTCTTTGCTTGAGACAGTTGTTTAGAAGCTGTTGAAATGATTCCAGTGTTGACCTGGAGATCCAATACTTGTTGACTCCCTTCCGATGGTAGCTGACTCTGTGATGATGGGTAGCTTTGCGGCTCAGATTCATTGCTTGCTCCACTTGCCTGCCTAATTCTCTTACGTTCTTTTTGTTGATGCCCTTTTGCTTCCAGCATCTCAGAACTCTCTTCATTCACTGAGGTCTGACGGCCAGTGCTGGAATTTCCAGATTTGTTTTGGTTGACAGTCTGAGATCCTTGCTGCATCTGAAGGTGATGTGCACCATCTCTGCTTTTCTTCTGGGGCAGCACAGTGTCTGTTAGAAGCATGTGTTGCACTGTATTAGGTAGATTCTCCACTTGAGAGGTCAGAGCATTGAGACTATTTAGACCCGGGTCCTGCAAATGTTTGTCATGAGGGTACAGGGAGCCATCTTCCCCTGGACCACCCCGAAGACTTAGTCCCATTCTGTTCTGACTCACGGCAGCATGACTGATTCCTGCACCATGGTTTAAAACAGCCACTTTAATGCCTACACCACTACCACAACTACTGATGCTGCTATTTGAATTGGGAGTGGGGCTTAGCTGATGAACAGCCTGTAGAAGACGTCCATGGCTTTGGCTGCTGCGAGCATTTGGAACGGAGGGGTGTGACGATTGCTGCAGGTGAGTGGCAGCACTGTTTCCCTCAGAACTCCCCATTAGAGGAGACGAAGAGGAGCTGCAGCTTGGAGACTGTACGGCAGACGGAGCAGGAGAAGGATTAGATATAGGACTGTAGTTCTGATGAATGTGAGCCTGTTGACTTTGGGAGTGCATAGGTGATTTGGCAAGGTCTTGAGAGGGGTGTGAAGGCAGAGCAGGGCTGGCGGACACAGAGGAATGGGGCAGTTTGGTGTTTAAGTGTCCTTGGTGCTGCATTTTGAGGGAGAGGTCATAGCCTGCTCCAGTGCTATGCTGGGAGGGACGCTGGGAAGGGGGGGCATGTTTGTGAAGGGACTGAGATTGCGGCGAATATGCTGATGATGTGTAGCTTTGTCCCATATTCTCACAGCTGTTTGAAGCAGATGAACTTGTATGAGTATTTGGATTAGACTGAGTAGGAGAGTTCAATTTGGCATCCGTGTTGTTGCTATTCGCGTCATATCTTTGCGGTGGGGAGTTATACATTCCAGTAGAGCCTGAGGTTGCATTAAGGGAGGCGTAGTGTCCAAACTGAGGAGGGATTCTGCTTCCGGAAAGCGGGTATGACCGCTGATGCTGACCTTGGTGCAACCCTTGATATTTCTGACCATGCTGCCGTTGATGCATCTGAGCACCTGATTGTACTGAAGCAGTATGAGCCAGACTGTATTGCTGGGAAGGAGAAAATGAACCAGCGCCACTGCTATTACTACCCCCAACTGCAGAGGCATTGCCAGAGCCGTAATCCAAAGAGTAGGGTGAAATCATTCCAGAGGACGACCCTGAACCAGATAAGTGGTACTGATGAGGCGCATGTCCATCCACGTTTGAGTATCTAAATCCTGCACCATATGCTGCTCCACCCCTTCTGCTTCTTTCTCGTCCACTCACGGAAAAATAATAATCCACACTGTCCTTTCGGTAAGAGTTCCCTCCTCCTCCTAGGCTGTGAGCATTTCCCTGTGGCGTCTCTCCAGTTGTTCTTCTGGAGCCATAGCCGTGTATAGGAGGAGCATGTAGAAGATGCTGTTGGCTCCGCAGGTGAAGGTGCTGCCCATGACTCTGCAGGGCAGGTTGTGTTTGCTGTACGGCCACATAGTCTTCTGAGTTTCTGGGAGATATCTGAAGGTCCGATGGGTGGGGTTGATATGGGGAACCGACGACACTTCCTCCTCGGCTAAACCCCGGATGGAGAGGAACTGGACTGTTGGGAAAGTTCTGCATTTTTGTGTATAGAGTTTTTCCAAATGCTGCTATCAGCAACCCTTCTTATCAAAAGAATCCAAATGGCAAACTGGAATGCTTAGTATTACAAACTCACTGAACTCACATCTGTAGCAGCATTATTGGAGGCCCCAGCAAATGTTGCAGGTGAGGTTTAGAAAGCCAGGAGATTAAATTTGTTGCTCGAGTTAAAACGAAAAAACAATGTCAAGATGGTAAATGCAACAGAAACAATGTCACAAATGCCACTACGTGGTTTGGCACTAGACCCAAAGAGCTCTGTAAAAAGATGATGAATGAAGGTTTAGTGTTATCACAAAATGTCTATTAGGCAAGAGGTAAAAAAAAACTCAACTAAGTCTCAATTAAGTCAACTCAATCAAGTCTCAGTACGACAATGTCAATATCTTGATACTGTAGTGTGAAACATCTCCTTGCCATTTGGTAACTGTGCGAACGGAGGTGGATAGCAGCCATGCAGTAGAATTCTAATAGTTCAGTAACAGGTTATTAACAGACAAACAAAAAATCTTTCTCCAGTTGGCACATGTATTCACTGACACTGAAAATAGCTTGAGAAAGATCAATATTTCAAGATCATGACTTTTTTTCATATTTCCTGTGTAACAGGAATTTTCGGCACGTGCTCAAGCCAGGTTTCTTGAAGATCTTTGCCAACAATTTTTTTCCAGCAGTATTCAAACATTTGCCTTTTTCCATGTTAGTTATTCAGTCCAGCAAGTTTGTCGTTTGCTTTCATCGCCCAATCCTTGCCCGTTCCTGTAATGGTGTTTTCAAGTGTATCTGGTGCTAGCTTCAGGATTTCTGTGGTCAGTCCATGCCATCCGGTTGTACCTCTCAATACGATAACGTCTTTCTCCGGCTGGAATTAGGAAGCTTGAGATGTTCTGAAACAGAGAAAACACAGCACTTATTAATTGAGAACTTTGCTTTAGTGTTACATTCATATCTTTCTTTAACAAGTGAATAACATCCCAAGTGCACTTAGGCCCTCATTACTCCCGGAATTAACATGAGTTTTGGGCGATCCAATTACAATTGGACAACACTAAGTACAGGTGATTTTGAGCTTTCGGCGACCAGAGGTGATAGAAAACACATTTGATGGAATTGCTGTTGTAGTGTAGACGTGCATGTGGTCAAAGCTGCTAAAGACCACCTTCTCTTCTCCTACTAGAGCTGCACAATTAATCGTTAAAAGATCGCGATCTTGATTCGACCCCCCCACGATCTTAATCCAGCATTTATACGATTTCAGCCAATATTTTCATGGACAGGAGACGAGCATAACTTGTCTATCTCGAGATAACAGCAATCACTCACAGCGTGATGGCGCCTGATGTCACATGCGGTTTTGCGCAGGCAGAGGCCAGGTGTGCTTGTTACGCCGGTTCTGTTCCGATGTCTCGCGCACATCCACGTCCGCGCAGCTTTGGAAGTATACTCAATCGCGGATGAGAGCGGACGGAAGCGTGTGTATGCAGAAAAGGAGCAGCACTGACTGTGCTTTTAGGGGCCGTTCACATGTGGCCTCTTTTGCGCGCTCAAGTCCATTATTTCAAATGTAGATGCACATTTTGCACGCTCACAATGGAAGAGACACGCTCATATTTCCAGGCGCATTTCAGATTGCCACATGCACACCGTGGGTCGTGTGACAAGAACCAAGCAATCAGCTTCATCCTTTCCCGTAACAACATTGAAAGCTCAGCCAAAATAAAGCAATAGTTGGTCAAAGCTGTACAG
>JAUCNO010002814.1:0-10580 GCA_032353835.1 Enteromius viviparus | reverse complement strand
TGTTTATTATATAAAGGTGCAAGAGTGATTTGAGATATATATATATATATATATATTTCTTATAATTTCATTAAATAATAAATGCAAGTATGTCATTACTGTTACTATTATTAAAGTATCTTTACCTATACATTATTGCATAAACAAATAAAGGATTAATATATATATATATATATATATATATATATATTTAGTTTATGTATGTATGTGTGTTTTTTTTTGTACTATAATAATACATTTTACAGTATTATTTATATATATAAGTAAAAATGATGGTATAGCTACTTTATTATAAAAATAATACCATACTTGCATTTATTATTTTAATAAATTGTATTATTTCAAATAACTAATTGATAGAAATTTATTTTGGCGCGTATGTATGTGTCTGTTTCTGTGTATTATGTATGGATTTAATAAATTTTATTTTCTATTATTGTTATTATTATTGTTATTTAATCCATTTGTTAATTACAAAACTTTGCAAGTATATTATGAATATTGTTTTGAAAAATAAAATTAAAAATAATTTTGAACTTGTTTGAAAAATAATGCATGAAAATAATGTATTATAAAGTAATATATATGTTATTATTTGTTATAAATGTGTTCTAATTAATTGTATTAATATAATCAATTTTATTTTCTATTATTGTTATTATTATTGTGATTTAATCCATTTGTTAATTTAAAAACTTTGCAAATATATTATGAATATTGTTTTGAAAAAATGAAATTAAAAATAATTTTGAACTTGTTTGAAAAATAAAGTAATGCATGAAAATAATGTATTATAAAGTTATATACATTTTATTATTTGTTATAAATGTGTTAAAATTAATTGTATTAATAGAAATAAGATATAAATTAAGAATAAATAAAATATGTTATGATTAATTTATTTATTATGAATATATCATTAATTATGACAAAATATTTATTTTAAATGTATACATCATTTTTACTTAATTTATGTATTGTTTGCATGAATTCTTAAAATGTTGCTTATTTAATGAATCTTAAATACTTTACCAAAGCTTTTTCTTCTGTATATCGGTTATCGGTTATTAATAATCATATCTTTTGGATATTACGTCAGGACAGTGGGTATTATGTTATTATTTTCCCCTGCATCAGAGCTCGTGGTAGATACATTATCACATAAAAAAGGAGATTTTTGTGGTGTTTTTTCCCTCAAAGTAACGTTTATTAATTCCTTGAAGTCCTGGAAGCTTTTGTGTTTGCAAAACCACTCGAGTGCAGATCAGGAAGTTGGAAAGAGTGGAGTTCAGGAAAGAAGATAGAAAACAAGGAAGGGTTCGGTGGGCGTCAGCCTCGCCAAACCCTCAAAAGCGTATCGGAAAGCCTCGCAGAAAAAAACAAAAGATGGCCGACCAGGCCGGCTCTGTTAAATATGTTTTCATTTTAAGTAGCAGACAGACACTGGGGCTTTGGTTTATAGCGGAACAAAGCTGAAAGCCATATGCCCGGGTCTGATCAATGGGGCCTCGCAGCACGTCGATGTGCCTTTATAGCCAGTGCCTATATTTAATTACCCATCCACCCCCACCTGATCATTACCACATGTTTGTCGCTGGCGTTTAGTTGTCAAAAACACCGCCGCTCGGTCTGTGACGACAGGAAAGTCTAGGTGGCGATGTGAGCTGTTGTTTGCTTGTGCTCGTATTAATTTGTGTACTTGCGTGCGAAATGCAAGCAGACGTATTTGGGTTACAGATTGTAGTGCTCTTGAGAGAACCGTGTTCTTTAAAGCCTGTTGGAGGTTTGCTTTCATATTCAATGAAATGGCTCTAATGCATCCCGCGCGCCTCTGTCCTCCCCCTTCGCTCTATTATGCTCTCTCTATCTCCCTCGCTCTGCTTTTCAGTTGTCTCTCTTAGTCTCCGCTGATCCAAAAACTCAAGCACTACTTGTCAAGTCGCTCTCCAAGCTTGTGTCCTTGAGAATCAAACGGGGAGGGAAAAAAAAGCCTTTTGAAATGCAGCTGAGTGTCCGTTTCTCCCGGCTCTTTGGAAGCTTTGTCCTGCTCTCGGTGAGAACTTGGAGCCGAACACGCTGTTTGTTGACATGCCTGAGTGTGTGTGTGTGTGTGTCCGGTTTTCGTATGATGTGGCTTTTTACCCCGTGATAGCGCGGCACCGATGGCCCTGTTCTCCTGATAAGGCCGTGGTTTAGGCGCTTCTGTGCCTGTTACCGCCTCTCTGCCCTCTTCCCTCGCTCCTATCGGACTAAAAGAAGATCCGGGCTCTCGGAGGAGCTGTTTTAGCCCTGTTTTTTCCTTCCTTATCATCAAGAGAGAGTCTAAATATGAGCGTGTCAGGAAAATAGGCCTGACCCTGCGTGATCTGCAGCAGTGCTTCTCAGATGGGGTCACAGACAGCAGGGAAGAAGCTAGCGAGTGCAGAAAAAATGCAGCTAGTTGGGTACAGTTTAGATAAGAAATTACAGATTAAATATATTGACTTATATCTAAAGTATTCATATATATATTATAAATGCATATATACATACACATTCATACATATGTGTGTATATTAAATATATTAGCTTTTTATTATTTTTATGTATTTAAATTTGAATATTAAAATATATTATTTTGATTATTTTTTTGTTTTATGTTAAACATTGCATATATCATAATTTAATTTAATTTATTTTATTTATAATATTTATATGTAATTTAAGTACATGAAATACATTTTTATAATAGTAATTATTATTAATGATAATTAAATATAATATGTAAATATATTATTTTAAATATGTAAATAAATAATATATTAATATATTTTAGTGCGTTAATATATTTCAATATTATATATTGATATATATTTTAATATATATCAATATATAATATTAAAAAATAATACAATTGTATGAGTATATAAATTGTATTTATGTACAGTATTTATTTTAAATATTTAAATATAAAATACACATAATAATATTATATAATATATATATATATAAATATAGAATATTATTATAATATATTAAGTTATTATTATTATTATTATTTATTTGTTTGTTTTATTTAAATGATTGTTTATTTACTTTAAAAAATATTCGACTAAATATTTTGGAATTTTGGGAATTTACATTTACTTCACATTTACTTTAAAGTTTCATTTTTTTGAAGACACTTTAGTTGACTTTTGCTTGACTTAGGCAGAGTGTTGGGTTCATGTAAAGTGATGACTCTCAGTAGTGCGTAGTTTACCGTCCGGGTCTGGATCTGCTCCTAAATCCTCTCTCTCTTCTCTCTTCTGAGACGCCGGCCGCGTGAGCTCTCACCCCGTTCCGTGTTCTTTCTTAATTGAAAACACAGACCTAATGCGTGTCGCCGCGGAGGAGGACGGTTCTCTGTGCAGGAATTCTGGGAGTTAGAGGTGAGGGAAGTGAAAAGGCTGACTGCGCTGTGTGTTTGCATTGCTCCTGATCTGTGTGTCAAAGCGCCATGACTGTGAACTAGCCAGCTGTCCTGTCTGATGAATGCCCGCTGCTTTTACTGCTCTTAGCTGTTGCTGTTGGAAATGCGCAGGACAAAGGGGAATTTTCATAGAGGCTAAAACCAATATCTGACGGGGCATTCACTCTCGGACCGAATGCTTTCAATGTGCAACTAGTTAGTGGAACTTTGTTTTGAGAGCGAGGGGATTGATTAGGATGAGCGATGTGGACGTTTGGTGTCGGGAAAAGGTTCCAGTGGTATTTGAAGAGAACTAGCTTTTTACATTTGCTGAAGAATACGTGTGTGCCAATGCAGAACTCACTGCCAGGATGCCAGGAGGTTGTGGGTGCTTGCCAGGACGTTGCTATGCAGTTGCTAGGGTGTTCTGGATGGTTACTAGGTGATTGTTTTCTGGCCCAAGTCTTTGTGATGCTTGAGTCCCTTCACCAGTCAACGTCTAGAGCTATCTATATAGTGAATTAAATTTCATCTTATGTTTTCTTTGTCTCTCATTGTTTTTACATTCTTTTTATTAACAATCTTTTAGCCATTTTTATCATTCTTTTTTTGGTTTTGTTTTTAATTTTCTTGGCTATTTGATCATTTATTGTAGATTTTATTCATTGTTTTTTATTTTAAATTTGGTCTTTTAGACATTTTATTCTTTGTTTTATTCTTTTCTTTTCCATTTTGTTTTTATTCATCTTATGTTTTTATGGTGTTTTAAAATTTTTAATTATATGATTTTTGTTTTTATACCATTTTGTTGCTTTATTTTCATTTAGGTTTCTTTCTTTGTATTAAAGTTTTTTTTTATTTGTAATGTTTTATTATTTTATTTGATCTTTTTTATTCTATACACAATATTTTGTCTTATATTTTGCAACTTTATTTTTTTGCCATTTTATTTCATTTAGTTGCTCTTTATTTATTTACATATATATAATTTATGTGTAATTTATTATTGTTATTGTTGTTATTTATTTATTTTTTCTTTTTTTAATATACACTAGGTAGTCATCATAAGTAATTGCATGCCTTGTCATGATTCAACATCACGTCCATAATTCAAACCGTGAGGGACGAGCTACTCAGAAAAGTTTACTACCTTAAGTATAAGCAATAATAATCACAGTACTTGCATTAGCAAAAACCACTCATAACTTGCTGCCATCTATTTTGCTCATGAAAGCCAGTAGGGTAACAACCACATATTATAATCTATTATTCAGAGAGCTAAGTGCATGAACTTTCCCTCCAATTAGGCCTAAGTGTTGGTTGCACCGAGATAGAGATTAGAGCAAAGACTGTCAAATTTCAGTTCTAAAGCTGAAGCTCTCTCTACACGTCGAGTGCTTGCGTTCAGTCATGCTACTTGGTTTCCAGTAATAAAAACAATAAAAATAGCCAGCAGCAGTTATAGTTTCGGTAAGAAGGCCGTTCTGGTTATGAATGTTTTGGTGATTGTAATAAGAGTCATTCCAAGTTGGCATGTGTTAACGTCACATTTGTGGTCAAAAGCATGCTTGTCGAATCAAGCCCAGACTTTATAACCAGTCTTACGGGAACTGAGACGTTGTCAGCGAATTCCTCTGGTTTTCGATGAGTTTCTGTATCCCATAATCACCGCTGTGATCCCTGATCGCTAGTTAACTAATCGCTGGAGTATCCAAACATCATTCATTTCTGAAGTTGGCGGATCTCTGTAGGCCTTTAATAGTTGAGCGATGCGTGTCACGGCTGGTATTGAAGGCGAGTCGTTAGTCAGTAATGCTGTGCAGCTGGTAGAAATGCCACTGGCCTTTTTCCTTTTCTTTTTTTACAAGCTCGCACACTTTAACACAAATGTTGTAGCTTTCTGTACTCAGTTGTTTGAATCATCTGTCAGCTTTGTTTTGAAAGAGAAGACTCAAACCGTGACCTTATTATTGTACGTTGACCTCACTTTCTCCACCCTGTCTCTCCACCCACGTTGCAATTAGTGAGTTGCAGTGAGCGTGGTAATCCTCATTCAGTTGGTCATTCTGTCGACTCACACTTAAAGAGTGCATCCTCCTCTGAGCCTTAACCATCGGTCTTCTGCTGCACAAAGCCAAAAATCCAATCATTCCCATGGCCAGATGGCGCTCTTTTATTTTAAAGCTAATGTTTGAAGAGGAGCCCACCAGTTTCCTCAAATGAGTCTTGGCAGGCTCCGGCGGAGGCATGATGGTCGCAATTAGACTCAAAATGTCACCGGACCGCCCTCGGAGATGAGTTCTGAGTGGTTTGATCGGTTTCTCAACAGAAGAGTGACGTCACTTTGAATAATCAGGTCAAAGTGAAGTTCAATACAGGAGTCGGAAACAACTTGTTAAAGCAGGCTTTCGGAAAAGTTGGCTTTGGCCAGTAAATGCCTTCTAGCTCCCAGTGGTCCATTTGCGCTTACTTAATGGTTAGGCTCCGCCTTCTTCGACATGCAAATCTTCTCTGGTTAATTTCTTTGGTTCAGTCTAAACATTGGAGATCTGCTGTAATATAAACTGAAGTTATTGAAAGTGATCATAACGGTTCTTATCTGAAGTTGCTAATTTAACCTATGCACAAAATTTGGAATATTGCATAAAATATTCGCAAGTAATTTTGACATCAAGTATTTTTAGGAGGTGCAGTATGTAATATTGACTGCTAGTGGTTACAACGGGTATTTGCAGTCTGAATGTGGGTTGCCAGATTAGGACACGCACGAGGAACAATCGCAGTTGACAATCGCAGTCAGAATATGCAAACTCTGACCCAGTTCATATGCTGACTCCCATGGCTGCAATATGCTGCATTTCCCACCAACTGGCAGCCTGGGGAGTTGAAATACTATTGGTTACATTGGCAGTGGGCGGAGTCACACAGACCAAAACAAAAAACGGTAATTCCGACACACATTAGAAAAGTAGAATAACAGGCAGTAGTGTTGTTTTTTGGAGTAACAATTGTGTTAACATGTTTCCAAAATATCATCAACATATTATGGTATTTTATGCTTTAGCACAGTAAAACCAACCTTAATACTACATTTGAGATTTGTGATGAGGTTGATCTGCTGGTCAGTGCAGTTATCCAGTCACATCATTCATTGAGGAAAAACTGTTGGTTGTTGTTGCACATCATCAAATTTTATTCTGCAAGTGTGTTTCCATCATACTTTATTAGCATATCTTATCTACTTAATTGAGCACATATGTTATTAATATTTATACGCATCTTGCTGTTTCCATTTTGCACCCCAAAATTTGAATAAAATTTAAACTCCTGAAACGAACTTCTTTTTTGGCCTGATTTTCCTCATTCTTCGAGTTCATTTGAAGTACATCAGGCCTTTAACTCCTCAGATTAAAGCTGTGCGGCACACCCATCCGCCCTCATCTCGATTTGTTTCATCAGGCTCCAATTCATCAGGGTTTCAATTGACCTAGTTTGGGGGGAAATCCTCATTGACCTAATTTGTCTTGCTTGCATATATCCCGGTTCCTCCCCCAGCTCCCGTCACGATCTCCTCCACCTCACATCTTTGTCGTCTGCTCAGAGGTCTTTGGCGTTTTGGACTGGAAGGCCTTGGCGGCTCCTTTTGTGGTTCTCCAAGGGCCGTGGAGAAGGGTTTGGAGGCCTATTGTTGTTGAATCTTTAGCTGGAGAGCCCCTCACTCTTCTTGACAATTACGTACCGACCCAAACCCCACCCCCTCCTCGGTTCGACCCCTCCAGGGGCGAGCTGGTGTGTCTAAAGGAGAGATTGGGTTCTCTATTGTAAGCGGGTCTTACAGCTACCTTACACTGCACACCTAACCCCGCACATTCAGTCGTACACAATACAGGGCTGGGAGGGAAGCCGGAGGTCTTGTAGGAGGGGTGGGATGCTGTTGAAAGAGGTGGGGAATGCTATTGTGTCCCGGGCTTGCAGTTAAAGACAGGTCTGGTCACAGCAAGTTGAGAATGACCCCCTCCAGACAGTCGTGTCAACCGTCTCTTGAGTGCCACGGACCCCACCGCTGCTCTGAATGGGGAGGAAGAGCCTTATGGTGCCTTGGCTCTTTTACAGCTTCCTCTCATGGCTGGTTTTGGCTCGCTGGCTCAGTGAAGTGGTGGTGCCATTTTGTTTGCTATAGACATTGAAAGATGAAGCTGTTTACTATCCAATTCAACAGCCAACAAACAATGGCAGAATTTTTGAGTTTCGTCAACCGATATGGGTCTTTCAGTTGCCAGTGTTGCTGATATTCAAACAGACTGGGAATATAATATAGATCTATACAAGTGAATGTTCCTTTTATTGTTTTTAGCTTGTATTATGTTTGTTAAATACTAAATATTTTTTTTCTTTATGCATATGCTGTCGTGTATATTTATATATATGTGTGTGTGTGTGTGTGTGCTGCCAAAAGTTCTTGTTTACATAATATATGTGTGTGTGTACTGTGTATATTCATTATGTTTATATATAAATACAAACACATGCATGTATATATTTCAGAAAAATAAGTTATGTTTCCATGAATATATATATTAATGTAAATATTTCTAATATATATATATATATATATATATATATATATATACATACACACACATATTTTACCTATAAATAGACACAGTACACACATATGTAAATGCAGATCTTTATTTTAGATGGTATTGTTTTTTTTGTGTTCAATTATTCATTTATGCATTTATGAAGAAAGATGGTTCTATTTTTCATAATAATGTATAATATTTAAACACCAAACGAGACATTCAGAAAGTTTTAAAAATAAACTTATAAACTTAATTTTAAGCTTTTTTCTTTACATACACTTTTTCTATTGCATGACAATTTTAACCTCTTATGCAAAATTCATGGAAAAATCATTAAAATTCATAAATTGTGGGAATCCTGCGCACAAAAATCATGAACAATGCTCAGTGTTTATTTCAATCTCAGAAGTAGCCAGGTAGTCTCATATCGCAGTATAGTTTACGAATCTAATTGCAAGCCATCAGCCTGTTTTTCAGGAGCACACACACAGACTCTTATAACCCGTCCACGTTCAGGGACACAAGGCTGCCAGGTGTAATTTGTAGGCAAGGGGACCTTCCTCCTCAGGGGTGACATTTAAATCTTATTTGTGGGCGATGCAGTGAAGTTTCACCTTTTCAAACATGCTATTTGCTCTCCTTTTTTTAGCCCGTGTGCACGTCTGTCTCCCAGGACCGGAGGATATTATAGACCCTGGCGGCTGGCGGTGTATTAACGCACCAATGAAAAGCGGATAAACATTTATGAGATGCCTGAATTGAAACTCTTGCTCATTCACAAAGGAAGCTAGATTAGACTTTTTAAAGAGGTCCGCCTGCACAAAGCTGAAGATTCTCCTCACCACCGTCGAAGCATCTTGTCTGGTCATGTTTCTAAACGCCATTACGTGCCCTTCCTGTCCATCAAAGGCCTTGTCTGCTGCTAGTTTGAGTTCCAGATATTTTCACATCTGGCAGTGCAGGAGGCGTCTGGCAAGGACTTGGTGTTTCCGTGTGCTGGGTATTTGAATTTTGGGAAGGAGATTTGCTTGTTTGTTTAGTGTGTTTTGGTGTAGCACACGTCATACGTTCATTTTCACCCTCCACACGGCGTGTGCTCAAAATAGTGACCAGGATGTAAAGAGTTAAAGGTTGGCGGCTGTGGCGGCCGGCGCTATTATGCAAGCTGTTAAGCGAAAAGGAAGTGCATTACAAAATGCTGAGCTCAGAGGTCTGGCGCGCGGCCAAGCCTTGGTTTTTTTTTTTTTTCTTCACCACAGCTGAGGGCTTTCTAAGCTTCCCACCAGTGGGTTTGTCTACTGTTTAGGAATTCTCTCTTTCTCTCTCGCTCCTCCCTCGTGTGCCCGTGACGTCAGCGGTTCAGCTCCGGGCCAGGCACGGTTCAGGGTTGGGCCACACAGGGGAGTGTCTGTGGCACGTTTGTGTGTGGGTTTACTTGGCTGTACTTTCAGGATGAATTTATCCCCAGACGTTAGTGAGATTTGACTCTTTTTGAGGACGCCTTAGTTTGGAAAAATCTTTCAGGAACATGTTTTTTTATTATTCTTAAAATGCAGTTTTATTTTAAAGCATTTATGAAAACAAGGCTAAATGCAAGGCCAACAGATTCTGATACAACTGATATGAGGTCATTTTTGTATGTAAAAACATTTACTTTTACTAGGGCTTGAATTTTTTTAATGGTAGTATAATTTATTTATATTTTTTTACGTTTTTGTCAACTCTTTAAAATGTACAATATTTTGGAATATTAGAAAAACTCATTAATATAACAATACATTATTGACAGAAATATTTACCTACATGCATTCTAAATTGTATATCAGCCCCCAAATCATCTGATGCATTTTATGAATATTTAATGGTTTGTGTATGTGTGTTTATCCAACATTTTTATTGGTTATTTATTGATTATTTATTGATTGTTGCATTTTTTTTGGGAAAACAATCACTGCATTACCGACAATTTTAATATAGACACATTATACTACATAAATTATTTTTATTAATTTTTAATTTAATAAATTACATTTTTATTATATATATTATTTTTTGTTTTATTAGTAGCAATATATATATATATATATACACACACACATACACACAAAAAGTTAATATGAATAAATAAATATATCAGCTAACTAACACTATATATATATATTAGTAGTCAGCATTTGAAGTGGATCAAAAAAGTTAATCAACATTGTATATATTTTTAATTTGACATGGTTTAGGTTGTAGTTTTTGATACTCTAGACTAGCTGTATATCATGGTACAATTCTAGTCTAGATTTAGATGGACAAGAATTATTTTTGAAAGAGTACTGTTCTCCATAAGGCTTTTTAATGATTGAATATTGCAAATGAAGCATGTGTGCATGTTTATGTGGTTTTGTGAGGGCACAAATTTGTATAATGACATAGATATTACAACATGAAGGTGATTTATGAGGACATTTTCAGTGTCCCCATAATTCAAAGGCTTACAGGGGTCATCTGGTGCCACATGCACTTTTTCAAGCTGTTTGGACTGAAATGTGTGTTGGGAGTGTGTGTACACAACC
>JAUCNO010002813.1:0-10582 GCA_032353835.1 Enteromius viviparus | reverse complement strand
TGCGAAGTGACAGAGCTCAGACCACCCATCCTCCATCCCTACTGACGTCAGCCCTTATCTGAGTCAGGGAACTAACCAGTCTCTCCTCACGGAAGAAATAAATAAAAACATTTCTTCAACTTTATGTGTTAGTTTTGCTCTGATTTTTCATTTTGATAAAAGAAACTCTCCATCTCTCAACCCTCATGTTTAGTTATTACTAAATTTGTACAATTCCAAGTCTTACCTTTGAGCTCAGGTTGACTTTCAAGCTCGAGTCCTCCATTACAGACAGTAAGCAAAATGTGTTTACCTTCTCTTCCAGTTCAAGGACAATATGCAGTTAGTTAATGTGTTAATGTATTATATGTGTTATGGTTACGGAAGAATGTAAAACAAAAAAAACTCTAACCCTCTAACTTTTTTTTCAACATGTGACACCAGTGACAGTTAAATTTTTATTTGTCAACTACCCTTATACCTGAAATACATACAGATTAAATGTATTAACTGAGTGATGTAATCTAGTTAGCAATATACTACATAGTGAAAAAACAGATTGGCTTCTGCTCAGTCTACAATCAAAGAACCTTCTAAAAAGCATGGCCATAACACAATCAAAAAGATTGTCATGTTATTGTTTAACCTCATTTCACCCTTTATGTATTGTTTTATGGTGCTAAATCTCCAACACCTTCTACCTTATTTTATTTATGCTCAGGTTAGGCAAAGTAAGTCAAGTCTGTCCTATCTCTGTCCTATTTTAATTATACTCACAAAAAAGGCCAAAGAAGATTTCTCCGTGGTTTGTTCTCAGGTCTAAAAATCAGAGTCTTTTGGCAGGCGAGCATCTAATAAGATTTAGTTGTAATATTTATAGGTTAAATACATTACAAATAAAATGCTAATATAAAATAGAAATAAAAACAAAGGTATAAAAACACCAATTTTGTCTCTTTCTCCGCTTCTCAGAAGATCTCCTGAGATTTCAATCAATTAATCACTTTTATTTATATAGCGCTTTAAATAATTATTTACAATTATTTGCATTTATATAGTGCTTTATCATGTATGGTCATACACCCAAAGCGTTTCACAATCATATGGGGGGGTCTCTCCTCAACCACCACCAGTGTGCAGCATCCACTTGGATGATGCGAGGGCTGTCACAGGACAACAGCGCCAGTGCACTCACCACACACCAGCTACAGTGGAGAGGAGAGAGAGATACATGATAGGCAAGGGCCAGTGGGAATTTGGCCAGGACTCTTTACAAGGAGTGTCTTGGGATTTTTAATGACCGCTGAGAGTCAGGACCTCGGTTTAACATCTCATCCGAATGACCGTCCTCTTTTTTGCAGTATAGTGTCCCTGTCACTATACTGGGGCATTAGGACCCACACAGACCACAAGGTGAGCACCGCCTGCTGGCTTCTCTAACACCTCTACCAATAGCAACCTAGTTTTCCCAGGAGGTCTTCCATCCAGGTACTGACCAGGCTTAACCGTGCTTAACTTCAGTGGGCAACCAGGCTTGGGCTGTGGCTTTTAACAATACAAATTGTAGCAAAGCACTGAACATTATCAAATAGGAGAACAGAGTGATGGTAATTTATAATGACGAGATATAACTATTTATTTATCAAATACAGAGTCTTTGTAATCAAAACAATGATAATCACTAGAAATTAGGTGCCCCCAACTAAGCAAGCCAGAGGCGACAGTGGCAGGGAACCAAAACCCCATCCATGAGAGGTCCTCTGTCCGGACGCCCAGTGTCATGAGCTTCACTGGAGTTGCCCTCAGAAACCTCCAAAGGGCACTCCAGCCCGGACTATGTTATTTGTTTATGTGTCTCTCCATTCCCTGTTAAAGGACTTTTATTATGAACAGTTTTCTCCACCCACCTTGTCTGTCACTATGGCCACCCATCGCCCCCTTGTCTTTTTTGGACTTTTTTTTACTTAAGAACTGTCGCTGTTCATTGTGTGGATTTCCCTTTGTAAGCCCTCTGTGTTTTTTCGTGATTCTGGCCTTGGATTCTCGATCTCGACCCTGCCTCAGTTCAATATTAAGCACAGGACAGGATAGTGTGTGTGTGTGTGTGTTTGTTTGCATTTGGTTCTGTTGATCTGTCCACAGAGCTCCTCTAAGTGTTCTGGTCTCCGATGAAGATCATCTCTTTGTGCTGGTACACCATCTGATCTGGATACGAACTGAAGACAAGAATAAGAGAGAACAGACTAATATTAGCGTAGATGCCATTCCTTTACAATGTCACGAGTACATCCTGTGTGTTAAGGGGACTGTACCCGGTTCCGGACGATCTAATTAATGCAGCCTGTAGCGTTTAGTCCAACCAGGCACTAAATATTTGTTAGATTTAACAAGGGTTAGTAATCTTTGGTGCCGCTTTCATCAACCCAAGAGGTAACTCGAACTGCAAATATGAGTGTCTGTGTAACCTCGCCCAGTTGGGCTTCTGAAAAGGAAAACCAGGCCTTTCATTGCCATGACAACCCTGACTAGTCTAAAGACAATGGACCTTTTCACTAAATTAATTCACAGGAAAACTTCCTTTGAGTAAATACATATCCTTCAGGTCATTGTTTATATTGTTATTGTCCATGCATATCATTTTGTGTATGGTATTTAGATGTTCTAATTGAGAGTGCATGTTATATGTTGATATCTTTGCAACATTCAGGGTTGTAAGAATCTCCCTAATTGGTGTGTACCTCCTCCAATCCAGATCATTGCATGTGTGTATGCAAATTAGCATTTTTAGGAACAAAGAGTCATAAAAGTTCCCTCCAAAAGCACAGTGACACCACTGGTCCTTGACCTACATAAGGTGTGACTGAGATGAGAAGTTAGCTCCACGGCAACAACTAAGCTCTGAGCCAGACCTTTGTGGTCTTGAATTTCAGGTAACTCTTTCTCCCAGCTCCTCTTTCATCTACCGATCACGAGAGTCAGGACATCTTTTGAAATTCATCATTCTTCAAACCAGAGATTGGCAACATGATTGCCAATCCAAACCCTTGTAACCACCCGGACTTCGAGACTGCATCGGACCCTCACCAAAGAGGCAATGCAAGTATCAGACATATAACTAAAGAAAACAGAGGTTTTATATAAGTAATGGCACTGATGGTTTTACAGGTGGTCAACTGACTCTCTTTTCATAACTTCAACTCTGGCTCTTTCTTTCTTTAATGGTTCACCCTTAAGCCTTGCTTTGCACATTTCTTTTAGTGTGAATGTATTTATACATGTGAGTTAACGTAGAGTTAATAAAACTTTTGCACAAATGACATGAGTTTCTGATTCTGCCTTGCAAAGTAATGTCCCTTTATGGTCGTGACCCTGCTACACGCTCTAATGCAGTAATACTGTAAGAAGGCATTTTTCTGTGGCCAAGAAAATATACCTTCTTAATTACACTATGTGTTCGCTAAACAGACAGATTTTATGGTAATTCTGCTACAGTTACTACTGGCAGCTAATATAAATAATTGCAATTAATCATGATTAATAGTAATTATTTACATCAATATGTATATTTCTTTTTTTGAACATAAAATATGTTACAATGTGTAGAAGTTATATGTCAAGGACTTGATATTGAATTCTGTCATTTTAAAATTTCAATAAAAAATAAAAGTAAAGTTTAAAAAAAAGAGCCATTGCGCATCTTACAGTAAAAAAAAAAAAACAGAAAATTTTATCTGTTTTTGTCACCAGCAATACAGTATGTGGCACAGTTTTGTTACAATAAGTTAAGCTTCACATTTTTTTTAAGTTCCAGTGAATTTCGTCTGTTGTCCTGTTGGAGGAAAAAAAATCTATTGTTTTATTTGTTTAATTTAATTTTTAAACTTTAAAACTTTAATTAAATTTATTTATTTATTTATTTTTTTTACAATTTATTTTGCACAACAATATCCGGGTGACGTCGCTACTGCCAATTATCTACTACTTCCGCTGGAGTCGTTGAGTAAGGTAGGATAAAATTATCGGCAACCTCATGAAGTAGCCTATATAATTCGATGAAATATGTATGCAAAAGTGTATTAGTCAGGCATGTTGCTGGGGTATTGTCATGCCTTATGCCCTATTTTAACTTTTTGAGACTTTTTTTGGTGTTTCTATTGGTCTGATATAAAACCCTCTCAGGGTTGTATTCACTATAACAACCGCAATCTCTCTACATTATCCTATTACATGGCTACTTACCAAATAAATCAATCATTTGACACAAAAAATGTAGTTCATTTTATTGATTTAAATATGATTTTACAGTTGTAATACTGCAAAGTAAACTTCTGTGTAATTATCCGGACTTCTTTCAGCGGATTGATAGTTGTCCTCCAGACTCTGAGTGAACAGAACTGCTTATATTTTAGTTTTTGAATTCTTCAGTGCTCATTTAAAAGGTATCTTTAGCTGCACCACTCATAAAAAATGTATATTTTATCCATTGTTAAGTAAATTCATTGTCTCGGCCCCATTAATTGCCTTCCCCTAAACAAGTGTTTTTTTTGTTTTGTTTTTTTTAGATTCTACCAACCTACCTACTAGTAGATCACCACAACCAAAGGCCCTTTTAAGCGCCAACCTATCTGGATTTGTGCTCTGCCTCTCATTTCTGTCTGTGTCTCTGTCCATCTCTGTGTCTTTCTGGCCCTCTCTCTGTTTCTGTGATGAACACTACATGTCTCACCGACTGTCAAGATGGCTATTACATCGAGGGGAGACGGATGGCTCTTGAAATGAGCTTAAAACATGTTCTGACTGAAGCCAGGGTAGGTGCTTTTTAGGTGTTGAATTTTCGGATGCAGTGAAGTAGAGTGCCTACATCGGGTCCAGAAAGCAGTATTATATAAGGCTATTATATAAGGCTATTATATAATTGTTTTTTACCTTGGTCCAGCTAAACCCCTCATATATAGGATATGAAGTGTATAATAAGAGTTTTTTTCTTATCCATTGCATCTTTTGTTAAAAATGTATTAAAAATTCCGTCTCAATTTTCACGTTGATACAATTTACCCAGATCCATGTTTCAAAGTATGCTGAATTTGGCCCTAGACTGGGGGAAAGTTGATTTGAAAAAGTTATGAAATTGATGTTATTAAAAGCATTGGCAAGATATTTACCCATTATTATGAAATAATGGTTCTGCATAGAAATGGTCCTTTGTCTATTAAATTAACATTTGTCTTTGCAGGAAAAACATGGAGACCCTCTCTGCTATGATGTCTGACTCTCCTGAAATCCAGAGGGCATCATCATCATGGACTTTAAGGCAGCAGCAAGCCTCACAAAGATGGAAGGAGGCAAGGCTATTCCACCTTTAATGCCTCAACCAAAGTCAGGATGTTGGCCAACCATTTTGTAGCCATTACAGCAAGCCTGCAGTTGTTAGGTGAGATCTCATTAAATGTTCTTTCATACATTGTAGGGTTTTAGAGTTCATTACTAATTAACGTTGTCATGTTTCAGATAAACTGCATGTTTATGGTGAAATCAGGGCTGTTTCAAAGAGTTGATTCAATGACTAAATTGGTTCATTGATTTTGTTCCCAAATGCAGAGAGTGTCCACCAGATCAGTGGTTCTGTGAAATACCTGCGATACCAAGAATCACAGGAGATGGCCACTCCACAATAGGGAGTCAGTCCTTGAGGGCTTTTTTAAAGCTATTTCCCCATCCACATATTTTGTAAGAGGGGAGGGAGGATACAGCTCACACGACCAAGGTAGGTAATTGCAAAAGTCTTTTGTACTCTTGTCTAATAAATCTGGTAGGCTAATTTTGTGTTTATCTTTCCTTTGCTAGCTTTTATTTTGCCAAAGGTGAGAGTGACTCAAAACTCAAAAATGTCTCTGTGAAGTCTCCAGCATAACCTGAGTTACCTGGCAAAGCAGTTGTTTTAATTTTCATCAATGGTAATATTTCAAACTCTGATCTTTTTTTTTAAATTCAGCTTTTCCCCCCTTTTTCTGGCTTTGCTTTGCAATTAATAACAGTACTCAAAAATGACAGAATACATCTTGTCACTATTATAAACCAAAACAAATATACTAGTTTGAACTATGCTGATGTTATTCTACTCAAGATGTAGCCCAAGTGTCTTAAAGTGTGCCAGCTGATTGTTTTCAAGTTCAGATATCCATGGGTTTGTTTTCTTAAAATCCCAAGGCAAACATGCCAGAGTGGCATGCAGTGCAGTGGGCTCCAGAGTTCATGGACCTCGTAAACAGTGGATACTGGCCAGCTTTAACCAGCTCTTCTACTTGCTCTTCTACTTTGTATTCCCTCAACCATTTCAGTAGTGTAAGAGAACTGAAAGTCATCGCGCCGGCTCTATCCAGACAAGTTAGTTTAGATTCGTTTATTTATATAGCACATTTACAACAGCCACACGACTGACCAAAGTGATGTACATTTAGGAACATCATCATAAAATAAAAATATACGATTTAGCCAAAAGAAACACAACAGAAAAACATAAAAGTAATTTGTATAAATATTTAAAAATAGTCAAACTAGGGGCCATTCGAATTTCAATTTGGCAGATCATTCCAAAGTCGAGGCCCAATTACAGAGAACGCACATTCACCTCTATGCTTTTGCCAGCGTGCGTAGCTGATAAAAGCTAGATCCGATCACAGCAGAGACTTGTTTGTCGAGTTTTAAGGAGTCATCTAACAGAACACCCAGATTCCGAACCTGTGTAGACCTGAAAGCTGATAAAGGACACAGGTCAAATTCCGGGGCCTTCGTATGTTCAGAAGGGCCGAAGACTATCACCTCAGTCTTCTCTTCATTTAAAGATAAGAAGTTTTGGGATAGCCAAGATTTAACTTCTTCTAAACAAGATACCAAGGCATTCATAGCCAGGGGATCCGTTTTCTTAAAAGGTAAATACATTTGTGTGTAATCAGCATAAAGGTGAAATGATACCCCATGTTTTCTAAAGATAGGGCCCAGAAGAGCATATACAAGGAGAATAAATGGGGAGACAACACAGAGCCTTGAGGAAGACCACAGGAGAGAGAGGAAGTCGAGGAAGAGAAGTCTCCTAGCCTAACCACATCTTTCCTATCAGATAAAAATGACTGAAACCATTGTAAAACTGTGCCGGAAAAAGACCCACTCAGGACTCTAGTCTATTTAGCAATATCGAATAATTAATGGTGTCGAAAGCAGCTGATAAATCTAATAGAACAATGACCACAGAATCCCCTGTATCAGTGGCTAAAAGATGTCATTTAACACTCTCAAGAGGGCTGATTCAGTACTGTGAGCCACCGTAAAACCAGATTAAAAATGCTCAAACAAATTGTTTAAAGCAAGAAAAGATTGAAGTTGGAAAAACACAATCTTTTCCAAAACCTTAGAAAGGAATGGTAGAACCGAGATAGGGCGATAGTTTTTTTAAAACTGACAGATCGAGTGAAGGCTTCTTGAGGAGGGGAGTAACAGTAGCCACTTTCAAATTAGAAGGAACCACGCCTGTTGAGAGACACTTATTAAGAAAGGATGCTAGGCCCGGTCCGACCGAATCAATGATTTGTATTAGTAATCTAGGATGGATAGTGTCATATGGAGAGGAGGATGGCTTCAGTTTAGCAATAGTATCTTTGAGTGACCGTATAGAGACTGTATCCCAAGACACAGACAGTGGCAGAGGAGCAGGCTGCTTGGTAGAGAAGATATGGGCTCCCAGATCAGATTTACTTATTTTGTCTTTAAAGAATCTCGAAAAGCTTTCACAGAGAGCGACAGAAGCAACTGACACAGTGTGTACCCGGGGATTGACAACAGAAAACATGACCTTAGGTCTAGACTGATTGTGCAAAATTAAATTAGAAAAGTAGGTTGCTTTAGCTGATATGGCAGCTCTCTGATAAGCCGATGGACTATCTTTGAACAGCTGTAGAGAAATGTGTAACCTGTCTTTTTTCCACTTATGCTCAGCCTTTCTATAAATCTGCCTTAGGAGCCGAGTCTCTGCAGAATGCCACACTTCAGATTTAGGTTTGAGCTTAAGAGGTTTAAAAGGAGCAGTTTCATCCATTACATGTGCAATCAAACCTGTACAAACACTCAGGAGCCCATCTCCCAGCACTGAATACTAATTTAGACACTAATGCATGCACACAGAACACTCACAGTCAAGCCAGAGCACAAAACCTTTACACTATTCAAGAAAATTCTAAAAAATGTTCCCATCTGCACTCACCTATTCTTCCGAGATCTCTTACAAGTTTACTCATTTGAGCTCTACACTAGAGACGCACAGAAGAACATACAAATGGCATTCAGGACTGTTTAATGCAGCTCAGAGGTGGCATGCTTGCATTTAAATTCACAACAACGTTATTAATATTTTAACCCAAAGATTTAGATATAGAAATACCAAAAGTAGGAACAAAAACTCCCTCGTTCAATAGGAGCTACTTGCTCTGAATGTCTGAAATGAAGTAGTTTTCTATATAGTGTGTTTTCCGTTTTATGATGAATTCCTTGTTGTAGTCCTCTATTGTATGTCACTTTGTATAAAAGCTGAATCTAATGAATAAATCTGCTAAATGAATGAATACAAATGTGTCTAAGTATTCAAATAGAATGTTTTACTCCAATCTCGTTTGGCATCATCATATCCTCTGATGTTGAGGAAACATTCACATTCATCTAATGCTTTATTGCTTGTGTAAACCAGTAAAAACGGTCATAAAATTCGCATTTAATAGTTAACCCTTATATAACGTGTCTATGTATGGAAGTTCGCCTGTAACTTCATTTTTAAAAATCTATTTAAGACAATATGCTTCTTGCATGAAGAAGCATGCTTTACCAATGAAATGTACAAATGATAAAAAATGCATGAATATACCTGTTCTTCGGACGATGAGCTGAATTCCTCGAGCTTTTTCACCGAGTAAAGCGTCTGTTTGAGCTCTGAGCACGTATTTATAGACGACTGCTGTTTACCGGATAGCGCCGCCTTACCGGAATCATGAACGCGCACCGAGCTGCTGCGAGGGTTCGGGGATGATTAGACGAGAAGCACCGCTTCCAGTAACAGTCCTGAACTCATAGAATTCTACACTCAGAGGTGAAAGAGGCTAAAGTTCACGGACATGCACCGCAACCATGAAGAAACTCATTCAACAGAATTTATTAGATATTGTGTAGGAATTATTGCGCAGAAATGGACTTTGATAAGCAATGGAGCAGATGAGTGTCATATGCACACTAAAGTCATCTGTTGCGTAATATTGTGTTTAAGCATAATTGATAAAAACCTATGAACCTTTTGATCAATGACAGACACCAGTGACTCCTAGTGATTCCAATGGCATCGTTTTAATATTATTAAATGTGTGACATCCTTTATGATCAATTCAAGTCTACTATAAACCTTTTCAGAACAATAAAACAATCAATTGAATTGGAATAATGTGGCAGGAAAAACAGAAAAACACGAAAATAACATTATCTAAATAATTGATGTAGAACTGAGATAGAACTTTTATTGTCACATACACTGTTACATGCAGCGAAAATAGGACCCCTCCGACCATACACAAACATCACACTGGGGGGCAGACAGGTCAGTCGAGAGGTAGCAAAGGAAAAGTAAGAGAAATAAGATACATTTTGATAAGGAGGCCAAAAAAAAAAACCCTCCCAGACTATCTTCTCAGGAAGGCAGTTTGAGATCAGGGAAAAAAATGCCTCAGCATTTAGCACATAAAACACATAATCACTAGACATAACACTGCAACAGGGGAAGGGAAAGGGGATGTAGAATTAGTCCAATGTAGGCAAACATCCATCCGGTCCTGCAGCTGCTGAGAGCGCTGGTCACAGACCCGCCTACCCACACCGGTGGGGTAAAAGCACGAAGGCGTTGGATATGGGGAAGAGTGTGTCTGTTGCCATGTTCTTTTTTGTGTGTGCGTGCCAATAATGTGTAAGCCTGGCAAGTCTGTACAGTCCATGCCAAGTGTCCTTGGAGCAGGGATAAGGAGTTCAGAGCGTCTCGTTATCTTGGTCTTTGGGGGAGTTGTTTAGTCTCCAGCAGCGGGCTTGGCCAAGGCCAGGTGCCTTAGCTGTAAGAAGGGGGAAGCCGAATGAGAAATACAAACTTTTCCATTTGGATCGATATCTGCCAATTTCGAGGAGGGGTTTCTGACTGGACTCTGATGAGCAATATTTGCCGTGACCGGTACAGTATTATAGATACATGGGAATTTGGTTATTGCAACTTTAACCCATAATGAGAACATTATTACTCATTTACAAAAACTGTTCATATATGATTTAATAACGCAATGAAACACCGCCTAATATTATAGTTAAGGTTACCACTGAAGTCAGTCTACTGTAAAGCTGTCAGTGTTTACTGTATCTGAACATTGACACTGCCTTGTGTCTTTCATCTGTTCTGATCTGCTAGAGAAACTTTTTAAGTGAATGATGTGACATCAAGCCAAGAGAACCCATGCTTGATATAAAATGTATACTTCATTGTAGCACCTAGCCCCACCTTTACCCTAAACCTACCCACTTCTGAACAATATAA
>JAUCNO010002812.1:0-10587 GCA_032353835.1 Enteromius viviparus | reverse complement strand
ACTTCACCATACTCAAAAACATTGCTTTGAATTAACGTAATTCTGCCAGCAGTTGGCTTAACTTAAAATTTCTAGTGGAAAACGTTAACACATGTTTTTATGTTGAACTAATGTTTCATTTTTTAGAGTGTAAAATATAAATAAAATCAGAATGCAGTGATTGGTAAATATCATAAACCCATATTTTATTCACAATGAAACACACAAAACCTGTCAAAAATGTACAAGTTTAAGAAAAAAATTACATTTAATAGATCAGAGTGTAAAATTGCTAATACTTTGAATATTTCATCATCTACATACATAATAAATAAATAAATAAATGCACAGTCGTTTAAATTTGTTGTGTACAACAAGTTTTTAGATAGAGGATGACACAGGTGGTTTTTCACTCCTGTCCCGTCTCATCCCGCTCCTGGTAAAATGACTCCCACTCTCATCCCACTCCTGTACTGATCCCATGTATATACAAAAAGATGGCTTCTGGGACGGCTGGGTCGTTTAGTTATTTTTTAATTGCGTTTAATATGCGTATTAAAAGGAAACTACAAAATGGTGCATTAATTTTTTTTTTTTTTTTTTTTTTTTTCATTCTCTTATTCGGGAGGGATGTATTAAATTTGTATAGAAAATTTGTATTTGTATAGAAAATTTCTCTCTATATATATAAACAATACAAAGCAACACAACAGCTTCAACACTCATAATAAATCATTTGTGAAGGATATCTGAAGGATCATGTGACACTGAAGACTGGAGTATTGATGCTGAAAATTTACCTATGTGTCACAGAAATAAATTCTGCTTTAAAGAATATTAGAAATTGCAATAATATTTCACAATACTGCTGTTTTTAATGTTTTTTTTTATTATCATTTTGTATTTTTAAATACAGCCCAGATGAGCAGAACAGACTCCCTTAAAAACATTAAAAATCTCACTTATTTCTCAGACAAATTAATAATTATAAAGATGCACAATGAAAATAATGTAAAAAAAAGGAGAGAAATATAAAGAATTTGTATTTTATGAATATGAGTCAACCGTTTGACCCAAGGATCTGATGATTTTGGTTTCTAAGCAATCACTTTTCCAAAAAAGCAATCAAGTCACCTCATTAGTCTTCAGTTGCATCCATGTTCTATTGTTACTCCTGATGAGCAGACGAGAATGAGAAAGAGCAGTGAGGATAATGGGACATTAGTTGCATGGCCTGAACGATGGTGACAACGGCCCGCTGTTTTTAAACCCTGCAGGCCCACAGAGAGAAATCAAGCATCTGAAATGGCAATTGCTGCTGTTGAAAATGCTGGACCATCAAGTCAAGGTTGGGTCAAACTGTGTCAGACAGCCAGAATACACACACAAAATATCACTCTCTCCAGGGACGAGGCCTTTACTCACTGCCTTCCTGCTATTTTTACACTACAAATGTGATGTGAGAAATATGAAATCTGCTTTATCTCAGATCTCAAGACTCACTCTTACTACATACTGTTAATATTACATCATCTAAGATGGAGAAATGACAATAAACCACCACTGTGGTGTGACTCACAACCATCATGACTTTGATGCTTAATTGAAATGGCTTGTGTTAAACCAAAATAACACACACTGTCCAAAGTTATACATCTCTTTAAGAGTAACTAATACATGAAGAAAGTGGAGCAAAAATTAAAATGCAGTATCAAACATAAAAAATATTGATTGATTGATAGCCGATTCAGAAATAAATCAGATTTCGAGACACCATGTGACTAAAAAAATGACTTGGTTTTGGATGGAGCAATATTTGACCATTTATTTCAGTGTACACCGTGACCCGGCTGAAATGTGTATTGAAGCTAGACGTAGGTTATACCTGGTCGTCCAGTTAAACTGCTCTAAACAGTAAAGGTGAGATAGATAGACCAATTTGCCTTGTTTCTCCTTGATGACCCTGATGGTCCTACGGGGGTGAATAGTAACGGGATGGTCCATTCTGCAGTATTATGCGACTCCTGCATGTGTACAGAAGTTGTCTTGATGCCTATTCACTGAGGTGAGATAATCAGGGGAGATAATTGGTCAGTTTTCACCTCTGAGGTAATAATCTTAATGTCACTTGCTAAATAAAACATTATATCCCAATAGCACTTTTAAGTAAAACAGAAACGTCTTTAAAGCGTAACTCAGAAACAGTGTAAGAAAAGTCTGAAACAGTGTAATATTTCACTAATCTAATATTTTTCACTTTAACCTATATGTATTCAAAATAATCAAAACTCTTAGCCAGAATTGGCAACGTTTAAGATAATAAAGAAGATTGTCTTTTCTGCACATGAGTGTTTTTTTATGTTTAATAATAATTTTAGTTGCAGGTTTGTTGTGACAGCTTTGGGTGGCGTGTTGAGTTTCAGTTTTACAGAAAAAGGATGTTGTTGAAGGAGGGGCAGCCTGTACTTCACTATGACTATGAAAAGGATCACCAACACAAAAAAAGCCCATCAGTGTATTCTCTGTCTGGCTCCAATACACAAACCAGCACTCGTCCTTGATTTCGGTTGATGTCTGAACCTTGACATTCTCTCCTTGTAATCATAAACATAAATGATAGTGCAATTAAGAGTGGGAAAATGTATATGAATTAGTCAAAATGTAATTCTGAATTGCTTTTAGATTGTGTTGTGTAGTGAATCAGAATTGGACTGGAGTGGTGCCTTTGAGGATCTGATGAGAAATACACTCATATACACAGATGAAGCTGTCACTGGGGCGTAACCTTTTCAAAAGGTACAATGTTGTACCTATTAGGTTAAAATATATAAACTTCAAGTATTAATATGTACCTTTAAGCGAACAAAACGGGCCCTTTAAGTACAAGCATCTACTTTTTGAAAAGGTACCGCCCCAGCTGTTTATTTCTGAGGGTCTACAATAATTAATGAATCTCTACCACATGTTGTAGGGGCATTTTCAGCTGCTGCTGGTGAGCAACTTGCAATTTTCTGGCTTGTTTCTCACAACTGAAGTTGTTAAAGAAGAAATTATTAGATTTTATAAGCTCTATGTGGCAAAGACAACCAAGTAATGGCTTGAGAACAAATCCATCAGGCTTGTGTGTCTCACTTTTCATTAATTAAAGTTCACACAGAAGGCTTCTGTTAAAGCAACAAATAAAGGTCTGAGAAGGTATCCCCTTTTCTTTCCTTGATGATAAAATTGCACGTAATGGCCAAGCGTGTAAACACTGCTGCCCAGATGTGCTTGCTGGGGATTCAGACGCGAGGACTAAACGGTCATCTGTAAACACCGCCTCGCGCGGCGTGATTCCTTTCTTTCAAGCCCGTTCAGAGAAACATGTTAACAAACAAGGGAAACTTGGTCTAGGTGGTCAGACGTGGAGCTGGCCCGGGCGCAGAAGCGCGCTGTTTGCGCTGTTCATTAGACGCGTTGGTGTCAGGTGCGCTGCTGTAATTAGAAAACGCGCCGGTCAAAGGAAGAACTGTTTAACTGTGCTTTAGCAAGTCCTTTGCACTGGACTTGTCTTTTAGCAATGAGCGCGTAGAGTTTGCAGAGCTGACTATAATCCTCCCTTGAAAGAGCGCGTCTTTGTTCTAAAGCAGTGTTAGAAAGCAAATCACTTCCTTTAGTGAAGCCGCTGCTTTTCATCTGTAGCGTTTCATGTCCTAATTGAGAGTCAGTAATGGGGACTCCCTCTTTACACAAGTGATTTCCTCCCATCACTGGTCCTCAACATTAGGCTTTGTTCAGACATGAATTATACTCCAGGCGCACAAAATATCACCATGTTTTACTTTCACTCTAAATGCCGACATAAGCGATAATGAGTTTAAAAATGTTAAGTGAATATTTCAGTTTAGGCCTATTTTATGTTATTTGTAACTGAACGGCAGCTAATTCTAGTACTGAAAAAACAGCATGAATTGATAATAATCAGATAAATGGATTTGCGGCAGATTAGATAAACTTTAAATTAATTTGAAGTGAATGCAAAGTCAACTGATTTCATAAGCTGTAAACATTTAAATAGATTGTTATGGAGCCTATATAAAAACAGATGATATGAATATTAGATAGATATTTAATAGTGAATTAATATACTGTTTTTTTTTTATTTTGTAAATAATGTAAATGTAAACATTTCTCTCTCTCTCTCTTTATGTGTGCAGGCTATATATATATATATATGCCTAAATGAAAGAGAATAAATTATTCAATTATTAAATAATATAAGTTTCTAGCCTATTCTGTGATGCACACTTTATTTCACATTTTCAGTATATGCTACAACATGCAGCTCCATCCTTATCAATCTTTAACCGATATAAGAAAGAGAAAGGGACTGAAGGAGTTAAGAAATTAAGAGAGGCTTAGAGGTCACGTATCTTATTAAGTGGACCTCTACAGCGGAAATTTACAATAGATTAGCTGCTCATCGGAGATACTGTCCCGAAACGAAGTAAAATCAGCGGGCTTCGCACTCAGAGTGAGAAAACTGAAGCCCAGGTGCGGCAAATCTCCTCTCCAATTTTCGGCCAACACCAAAACTGACAAAAACACAATTGGCACAAGGTGCAATACGCGCCAGCGCCTGATTGAGGGAGGAGAACTGATCAATGTGTTTACATGAACCACAGTAGAAGAGATCTCACTATTATACCTACTTTCATTTGACACCTCGAGACTGAAACTGGAAGTGAATTCTGACATTATCCACAACACGCAGGTGTGAGGCTACCGTTGTCTGCGCCGTAAAACATCTTTTCATCATTATGCCATAACAACATCTTAGTTTCAATCTAATTAACTTATCACAATCATTTCTGCCCGATTTAATGAGTTTCAGCTCGTCTCGTTTTCTTAATCAGTAAGCAACTTTAAAGTGGCTGAAAAGCCCACACTCATCAGGGCTGCAGGCTGGCACCACAAGTTTTGAAATTTGATAGAGTGCGTGGCCAAATTACGCATTAGTTCACTAACCACTATTCAAAGAGTTAGATGACAATCTGGAGTCTTAAAGACTAGCAGCAGGCTTTCATATAGATGTACGGGTCGAGTCATAACGTGATTAGCAGTTTTTTCCCCCTTTTCTCTGACCTCTGAATGTGAGGGTATTTGTTCCGCTGTGTGTCGCATTCGGCGGTACCCTTTGAATACCCTACATGAAATAAGATGATTTGGGTAACATCAATGCACTCTCACAGGACAAATAAGATGATTTGGGTAACATCAATGCATTCTCACGGGACGTTTCTGTGGCGCACAGCCATACAGGAATTTGTAGTAAATCTGGACCTCCTGGCTCTCGGCTCTTGACCCCCTCTCTGTGTTTCTGGGCTACCTCCGGGGGCATGTAGTGCAAAGGGCCATTAGGATATTTGACAATCTCAGCTTGTTACAACTCCATCAGTTAATTGGATCCCTTGTAGAGCCGCTCGTTTGACTCATCTGCCACTTAAAAAGACAAAGGCGCGCTGGGGGTCGTTCACACCTCGCGCCCCTGCGCAGGTATAAAAGAGCCGCTGGCTCTCCAAGCTTCATTCCACTCCACTCTTCACAAGGTCGAGAACAGCTTTACTGCGGATAACTTTTAGCCAGCTTTCTGGACTTTTTACCTACCCAAACAGCAGCCATGCAGATGTCTGGAAGAGCTTATGAAAACTATGGACAGTCAGTGCGTCCTTTCCATCCGGAATATGCCACTTCATCAAAACCGAGCACAGGGAAATCCTTCACAATCGACGCTCTGCTTGCAAGGCCTGACCACACGGAGAGAGACAGGACAAGTGTGTATCGGAACATATCCATCCAAGCGCCAGTCTCGAGCTCTGCTGCCCCATTTGCGGCACAAGTGTATTCCCAAATGCCAAACTTTGCGTACAACCAGAGTATCATGCATACGCAGACTGGGTACCCTGTGTTCTGCTACCAGCCTTACAACTACCAGACAACATGTCGTGGAGCTATATACGCACAAGGTATGTATGTTTGACATGCGCAGCCTACTATTAGGGAACCCGTTTAAAAAATGTTTACTAAAGAAACGGATGTTATAATATTCTAACCAATGCAACTTTTTTAACGCACAGACGCAGTTCTGGCCAAAGCAGCAGTCCACTCTCACTATAAACACAAAGCTGGGAAATCAAAGCGAATGCGCACAAGTTTTACCAACGAGCAGCTGTCCAGACTGGAGAAGGAGTTCGCGCGGCAGCAGTATATGGTGGGATCAGAGCGCTTCCTCTTGGCATCTGCTCTCCAACTCACAGAAGCACAGGTAAATAAGCATCAGTTATGAAATACAAAATGTGCATTTATTTTTTTAAGTATAACCCAAATACTGAAGTTAAATCAGACGCTAAATTGTTTTTTTTTTTATTGTGACTCCAGGTTAAGGTTTGGTTCCAGAACAGACGCATCAAGTGGAGAAAACAGAGTCTTGAGCAACAACAAGCCAAACTAGCCAAACTGGGACTCGCTGTGCCGCCAAAAAGCCCCGGATCCCAGGGCAGAGAGGATGAGGAGAGAGATTTCACAGAAGAGTCTGATGTAGACATTGACATCGATGATTCACTTCAAGACTGAAAAGACCAAAACAACAACAACAAAAACTTGTTGTTTTATACAGTGTGTTTTTGTACATATTTGATTTTCTCTAGATGATTATCACAGTCTTTTCTATTTGTACAAATATTTAATTAATAGATTTATATTTAAGGTGTTTTTCTTACACACCATTGCTCTTATAAGGGTGTCGTTGTTTTCGTTAAAACGTTTGTATATGGATGAAATAAAGGAAATATATTTTTAAAATTGAATTCATGCTTTTTGTTGTTTCTCTGAAATTGTAATATTGCCTCTGAAATGATAATTTGCACATTTAATGTGTCAAAAAAAAAGTTGGAAATACACTTGCATCTCAAATATGAAAATTCAAAGAAATAAATGTACTAAAAATAATTGGTACGTTCAAATATATTATGCATGTATCATATCATATCAAATTGAAATCTACTGTAGTAATTAAACAGAGTAACTAATTAATTTAGTTTAAATTAAATGTAGGTAAACTGAGTGGATTATTTCATATGTAGGCCTAATAGGAATTTATTTTGGCATAGCTTGCTTGCATAACAACACATACAAAATAGCTCACTCAGAAGTAATAACCCAATGTATTATTGATAAAATAAACAACATGATAGCATAGAGATTTACAAATTCACACGTAGCTAATATAATTGAAACCATAAGCATCATTATACCAGCAGGAGGATATAATGTTATAATTACTTAATTTGCAGTTGACTTTTATCTAATTTAATTACAATTTTAGGCATTTTGCACCTTTTATAGATGCAAAATAATGTTGATTTTTTACAATAAATTAACTCCACTGAAAATTTTACTAGGCTACTTAATTAATAAGACATGACCTTCACAATCATAACTGGAAATAAGCATTAATAAAATAGTCTCTGCAAAAAGTTCAACGATAAAAAAAAAAGTGATATAATGAGAATTCCATTGATGAACACAATTAGACTCATTTGCTGATGCGACAAAGTTGGACGAAAAGACAAAAAAGAGCTTATCTGAGTTCCAAGGGCAGCTGTTGGAGCCAGGTAGTGTGTCTCTCCATTGTAGACAGAGCCTTTTAGACATGGTTGTGTCTTCTTGTTGTCTATGCTCCACAGCAGACTGAGACGTGCTAAAGCCCGTTAGCATGGCGGCTTTGTGCAGTGGCTGGCCTAATAGTCTTGATAAGGATGGATTAGTAATCCTCCTCTAAGAACACACTGATTACTAGTTAACAAACTCGTCACAATGTTTCTGTTCCACTCTCTTAATCCAGTTAAGCCCTAAAGGTAAGAATACAGAAAAGGACAAAGACAGCTGTTCAATGATTAATGTTTCATCTTTACAATAACACAGAATCAAATGATCATGGGAAGTAAAGTGATTAAAACCTATATAATACGAGATTTCAGACTACTACACAACTTAATGCATTGATTTTAATATTTAAAATTGCTTGCCTTACAGAAAAAAAAGAATGAATTGAAATTGCGAGAGTATACTGGAAGTGCTACAACACTCATTATTGTCCCATGGGTTCCATTTCACATGATTACTGGCTTTACAGAAGAATAAAGCCTATTATGAGAGCACTGTCATGGAGACCTCTCTTCCTTAATCCTAAATCCTCTCCAAACAGTTACTTCTGGAAGCTCTCTATAACATCCACCACATTGATACAGAAAACTAAAGAGAGCAAGAGCAAGAAACGGAACATGCATCAATCTTTTGCTGCCGTCTCATCTCTCTTCCGCTTTTATTGGACCGATTTCCAGGCATGTTGTTTTATGTGTGTTTATTTATGTACAGACAGACTTTCTGTGATGTGATCTGGTGTAATCTCGCAGTAGGCCAATATATCCAACTGGGAGGGGGACCCTGGGAAAAGCCACAGGACAGAAGCAGCAGGAAAAGGGGAGGAGAGCTCACCGTTCCAATTAGTCATCTCTCACCCCCACAAGCCACTTTCAGGGCCTCCGTGTGCCCCCCACTGCTAGTATTAGCACAGTGTCTCACTGATTCAGGGACGCGTCATCCTCTTATCTAACACCCCTTAGTTTACAGCAGCTCCCTCAGATTTAAACCCTAGAATCAAGGATAAGCACAAGCAGACAGGTGAAATCCTTAACACAGACAATTATGCATGTGTTTATATGTAAGCCTGTAATTTTATAGGCTACTGAATAAATAAAAAACAACTTCGATTGTGCTTTAGCATCTACACTAAATGCTATCTTTACAAGCAAAATCAGGTAGAAATAGCTCATTTATGGTAGCCTAATATTTGCTACTAACTTCTGGTGTACTTAGTTTAAAATATGACAAACCAAGGATAGTTATTATGTGAGCTAACAATTGTTTGACACTAGACGGCTAGCAAAGTAGCATACGATTTGCGTAGATTTTAGCGTTTTTAACGTAAAAACTTCCAATTTTGCATTTTATTTGCGTCCACTTCATCTAATGGTCATTAACATTAATCACCAGCGTTTGAAGTACACGAACGCTATTGTGTCTTTGTGAAAGGTTTAGTATGTGAGCACAATGACTTCTAACGCGTTGACTGAAAGATGGACTGAAAGGAGCACAAGGCGAGGCCTACTTAAAACGAGCACTTTATGCTAATGCGACGCCCAGTGCAACATTTCAATGAGGTCTTTTACTCAGGAAATTGAGCCGTTCCTGTTTTCCCAAGCTTTCAGCGGCAACAACGACCATTAAGACCGATGCAAGTGCAATTTCTCAAAGACGATTTCGTGGGCAGAATTGTGCGCAGCAGGAGATTCCCAGAGTAAACACTGAGAAAAGAGTTACATTTCAATTAATTTACCTGAGCCGTTGATATAGGAGTAAGATAGGAGTAACTGCTCGACTTGTTACGCAGGTGGCAGTAGCGCATATGTTTGTGAATTTTCCCAGCTCGTTCAGATCGAGTGAAAATCTGCAGCTTCTTAATGAGAACAGATTAGCTAAACACACAAGGGTCATAGGAGACAAAGTGGGCCATTAGTTTTTTGGAGGAAGTGTGAGACCCGACCGAACACAGTAGATAAACTTTTCTGTTTTTTCTTAAAACAGTGAAGCTTAAATGCATAAAGTCCTGTAATATATATTTATAAAAATGTTATATATCATTTTCTAATTATTTATTTTTTGGCTATTATATATAAAATTATATATATTATTATTTTTTTTTTGTTTTTTTTTTTGTGGCTATTTTCGAACTCAAGTCTTCAGTTGGAGTTTAACATCAGTATTTAAAATTGATCACGTTTGCTGTAGCTATAGGTACTTAGGGGGCATATTGTCACGCACATCTTGATTTTGCCAAGGTTCATGTGTCCCTATAGATCAGCATATTTTGTCAGCACATAGATTGACACTGCTGTACAAGCATCAAACACATATTGTAAGCCTATTGTATGCCCTTTCCTAAAAAAGTTTGCATCTCAACCCTAAATGACAATAGACCAGTTGCTTTAACCTCATTGGTTATGAAATGTTTTGACAGGCTGGAAGGTTATCATTGAATCATTACTGGATTTATTCCAGTTTGCATATAGTCCTAATAGATTTGTGGAAGATGCGCTGAAATGGGTCTGTATTTTATTTTTTAATTAATTATCTTTTTTTTTTAGATTTTAGTCTTTAATACAATTATACCAGATATTCTTCATATAAGATTAAGAAAGCTTTTTTTGTGCCAAATAACATCTACAACTGGAATATAGATTTTCTTACAGACAGACTGCAGCGAGTAAAACTGGGGAAATTTACATGTAGAATGACCAGTCACTGTATTAACCCTCTACTGCATGAATTATGTTTTTGCAAAAATATTGAATCTAATTTTATGAAAGGTTTAAGAATAAAAATTTACAAAATCAAAAAAATATATATTTATCACCACCCCCCCTTAGTAGGCTAGATTTTATTTTGTTGCCCCAGGGCAACGCTATGCAGTAAAGGTAGTAAATCACAGAGAAAAATGTAATATTGAAT
>JAUCNO010002811.1:0-10591 GCA_032353835.1 Enteromius viviparus | reverse complement strand
TTTTCTCTAAAAATAGATTTTATTTTACCCCATTTCTAAATGATTCGTAAACGACTCGTGTGAAGCAGTTCGAAGACTCGGTTTCTCTAAACCCCTCCCTCCCGTGAGCCCTCACTGTGATTGGTCAGATGGTGCAGTCCTGTATGATTGGTCGACTGCTACAGCGCTTGAAACAAAACTACCGTGGACAGTGCTTTTGTAAGCTACACCTCTATAGTGATCATTATAAGCATATATATAGCATTGCATAAAGCATAACACTGTGTTTAGCATTGTTTATCATTACTTAGACCACATTTACACATAGCCGGGTAATTAGAGAATGATTAATAATCCCCTACATTTTTAATAATAACATTGTGCACGCAGCATAATTTTCAAAAAACTTGTCATTTATATCAACCCGCATAAATACACCGTCATTGTATTAAATACAATAATAACTATGCCAAACCTATAGCGTTTAATAGGGCGCTTACATAACATTAAGCATTTTCTGGCTCATAACCAAACCGCAGGGAAATACCTGCTTCTTCCTTTCGTGTAAACAGAGCCTTAACCTCATGAAGAGACAGACAGACAGTCAAGCTGCATCAATCACAACGTTTAGACTGCACAGCTGAACAACAGAACTACAGAGCAAGTTAGTTAACCACGGCTACCAAGACATACGCAGGGTTGTTACACAACATCACATTCACAAATACGATCGCAAGAAAATACAATAATCAATTTTTAATCTTACTTACAGGTAGAAGTTCAGAGGAGCAAGCAGGTTCAAATAAACTGGACTCTGATCCGTCTTTTAAGAGCAACCGTTTGGTGAATATCGTGTTGTACTCCAAGATTGGAAAAGCAGTCATCAGTAAAATGAGACTGTACTGCTGAGGTGTTGTTGGAAAAAAATGAATGTTAATCACTCATTCTTTGTAGATTCATCTTTCAGAAGGGCATATAAAACAAATGAACTCTCACTGGATACAGCGTTTTATTCACTTGATGTAATCCACACGGAAATTGTACTGTTTGGTGGCGGGGCAAGCTGTTCGCGACATTATGCGGACATTATGCAAAATATGTTACCTAGTGACGTGGCTCATTAACAGAGAAAGATTCAAATTGCTGACGACTCGTGTAGGCAAATGTGAGTCGACTCTTGTTTTTGATAGATAATAACTTTATTTATTGTGTGCTGTCAGCGTCACAACTTTGCAGATACTTTATGTTCACATACAGCTACATGACACACTGCATGAACAATCATTTTTTTAAAAGCATAATAGGGGCACTTTAACAATCAAGCGAAACCTAAAAGGTAACATACTGTATTCTGTTTTTATAAACACTGTGTTGAGAGTATTCTGAGAGCTATAAAAATGTTATACATTTTAAAGAAAGTGTAAGCATTTTGATAAATAATACAGTGTGTTATGTTGTTGGTCTAATTTTGGGTCGGATGTCAACGTTTTGCCTAATAATTACATGATTAAAAATTATGACATTAATTCTCAATTATTCATCACACTGACAATAGAAGGTTATGTCAAACACATACAGAAAATGAGCATATTGTGCACATTATAGTTGTGTAGAAATTGTATGTTGGCATGCTGTTCTGAAGATTAGCAGTAGTGCACCTTTAAAGGGTTAGTTCACCCTAAATTTACAATTCAATTGTTAATTACTCACCCTCATGTTGTTCCAAACCTGTAAAACTTTGTTCAACTTGAGAACGGTGCATTGTTAAATACAGTATACTAGTTAGTTTACATTCAAATTATCTTGTTTGTAAATTACCGTTTTATAACCTAAAATTTACGAGTTTTGACCACACAGTTTTCTTAATTATTCTGCCAATGCTGCCATTTTTTTTTTATTTTTTATTTTTTTTGTAAAAACTACATTTACACAATGTAACATTTGGAACGACATGAGTCTTTAATTGCATTTTAAAGCATTACGATAAATTTACCACAAATTAAAACGTATTTATAATTCTCCAAATGTTTTTTCCGAAACATTTCCGTTAAACATTGTTTTTTTTTAAACGTAACTTAAAAGTAACATTTGCGCAACATTTTCTCCAACTTTCACATTATCGAGAAAAATTAGACAGGGAACATTTAGAAACAACAGCGTTTCGTTTAATATAATGGGAATGTTACGAAAGCGTTCTTTAAACATATTTTCATTAGGTGAGAATTTGAGATAAACTTGATCTACATAAAAGAGTCCGAGGAGATGTCTTTTGAAATGCAAACTAAGTTAAGGACAAGTAAAAGTCTTGTAAGTCTTGTAGACTTCTCTTTTTATTTTTTCTCGTTCGTCATTGTTTCTCAGCTGGAAGTTGGCAAAACTAGGCCAAAGCGAGCCCAGCGCACACTTCACTGTCATGATAATGTATTCAGTCTGTGGCTGTGTTCTGTGAGGCGTTCAGTACGGTGCTCTTCACTGGTCTCCGCCGTCTAGTTTCAGATGGCTGCCGTCTCGGGAGCTGCCATGTGACCTGCGGAGGCTTGTTCCTGCAACAGCTAGAGGTTCATGGGAAAGATTGGAAATGCAATCATTCTTCCTGTCATGTGTGGTCATGCTTCACCTGCGTGTTTGATAGACAGAAGGTAAACATGGTTTTACGGAGGCGGAATTATACTGTTTGTCTTACGAATGAGCGGCCACATGTCAAAAGCAATTACGGGTCTAGGTACGTTGTGGCGTTGGCGCATGTTGGCATTTAACAACTGTGAGCGTAGGAACTGTATGCATATTTAATATGCATCTGATAAAACTTTTAAGCTTGAGATATGGCTATGAAGATGTCTGTCAAATTTTGGACTTTCAGTGTAATGTCTGCTCTACACTACAGCTTATTTAGACACAGAACCACTAGTAAAACAGTAATATTGGGAGTTTTTTATTAGAGTTGTAAATACAGTAACTGGATTCTTTTTTGAATATAGATTTTAAAATGTAAGTTATTACTGTGATTGAAAAGCTAAATTTTCAGCATCTTTACTCCAGTCTTCAGAGTCACATTGTTCTTCAGAAATCATTTTAATATGCTGATTTGATGGTCAAGAGATATTTTTATTGTTATCAATCTAGAAAAGAGTTTTGCGGCATTATATATATATATATATATATATATATTTTTTTTTTAATCATGATACATTTTTCAGGATTTTTAATGAAAAAAAAAAACTTTTTTTTTTTGTAACATTATACATTTAACCAATTTAATGCATCCTTAGTTAATGAAAAGATGATCTTATATATATAATTGCATACAGAAATGTATGTCAATTCTTTTCATATTTTTTTGACTGCATAAATGATAACTCGTTAAGTTTCAGATTTTTGGCCTGGTTATATACATTAACTCATATGTAATTTTATTTAATATTTAATTAATTAATGAAACTAAATAACAAAAGAATACAATATTATTTTCAACATGAATGCACTCTATTAAATAAAATGAGAGGGAAAAAAATCCAGAAAATCACATTTTTAAATAATTTATATGCAAATTATGATGGAAAATAAGTATTTGGTCAAAAACAAAATTTCATCTCAATACTTTGTTATATAGCCTTTGCTGGCAGTGACAGAGGTCAAACGTTTTCTGTAAGGTTTGCACACACTGTTGCCGGAATGTTCTGGGGCTGTCGCTGGGCAACACAGACTTTCAACTTCCTCCGAAGATTTTCTATGGGGTTGAGATCCGGAGACTGGCAAGGCCACTCCAGGACCTTGAAATGCTTTTTACCAAGCCAGTCCTTCATTGCCCAGGCCGTTTTGTGGTTATTGTCATGCTGAAAGACCCAGTCACGTTTCATCTTCAATGCCTTTGATGATGGAAGGAGGTTTTCACTCAAATCTCAAGATACATGGCCCAATCATTCTTTCGTTTACACGGATCAGTCGACCTGGTCCCTTTACAGAAGAACAGCCCCAAAGCATGATGTTTCAACCCCCATGCTTCACAGTAGGTATGGTGTCCTTTGGACGCAGCTCAGCATTCTTTCTCCTCCAAACACGACAAGTTGAGTTTTTACCAAGAAGTTCTTTTCTGGTTTCATCTGACCATATGACATTCTCCCAATTCTTTTCTGGATCATCCAAATGCTCTCTAGAAAACTTCAGACGGGCCTGGACATGTACTGATTTAAGCAGGGGGACACTGCAGAATTTGAGTCCCTGGCGACGCAGTGTGTTACTAATGGTAGCTTTTGTTTCTTTGGTCCCAGCTCTCTGCAGGTCATTCACTAGGTCCCCCCGTGTGGTTCTGGGATTCTTGTGATCATTTTGACCCCATGGGGTGAGAGCCCCAGATCAAGGAAGATTATCAGTGGTCTTGTATGTCTTACATTTTCTAATAATAATTCTAATAATCTCCCACAGTTAATTTCTTCACACCAAGCTGCTTACTTATTGCAGATTCAGTCTTTCCAGCCTGGTGCAGGTCTACAAGTTTGTTTCTAGTTTGTCCTTTGACAGTTCTTTAGGCTTGGCCATAGTGGAGTTTGGAGTGTAACTGTTTTAGGATGTGGACAGGTGTCTTTAAAACAGGTAACGAGTGGAGGACAGAGGCGCCATCCGGTCCCACATGCACTTTTACAAGCTGTTTGGCCTGAAATGTGTGTTGGGAGTGTGTGTACACAACCACCCTACAATGATTAAGATCCACAAGTATTTTTCTTGTAATTAAATAAAAAGAAGTTGCCCCTACTGAAATCAAGCCATTCTCAAATGCATGTCGGTGTGGCGTCGGTGTGGAGGCCACTCCTACAATAGTTGATTGACAGCAGCATGTCACACAAACTGAACTGGTGTCTAACCTAAGACACGCTTTGAGTGACCCGTCATCAGACCGAGATGCAGAGACAAGAGATTGAGGGGATTTGTTGTTAAATGTTTTAATGAACATAGCAGTAGTCATTTACCCCCGACATCTGAGTGACTGAAGACGCGGAAGATTAACCCTACGTTTGGTTCTGAAGGGAAACGTGCCCATGATCAACCGTAATGCGTTTATGTTTGCGCGAATCATTCATGAACTAGCCTCTAGTATAATGTCTTTTGATGAATCTTTGCAAATCACCTTTCCTAATAATGTGCTAATTAGCAAGTTTCACTATGAATACAGCTAAAAAAAGATCCTTCTAGAGTGCCTCGGAAAAGAGAGGCGGAGTCAGCGGAGCTAGTAAAGATTTAAAGGGGAAGTACACAGAACAGAGTGATTTCTAAAGAGCTGTTTTTGATAGGGTACAATGAGCATTTTTTAAACTAAATTTCAAAACAAACTATTTTACAAACTTTCCATTAAGACCCTAAAGAATCAGATTAGCTTGTGGAAAATTGGCTTTGTATGACTGCTTTAAAGAAGAAGTTACAGGTCTGTGAGTGCCAGAAATCTTGCTTGTTTGTAGGTCACCAAGACACAGAGGACAATTCATAAAAAATCCTAAAATTTGATTTTCTGGGTTTTTTTCTCTTATTTTGTCTCTTATTGTTGAGGTATACTTATGATGAAAATTACAGGCCTACAGGCCCTTTAAGTGGGAGAACTTGGAAATACTTCCCCTGCTGTACATAATAAATACACACATATACCGTGTAAACGAAAACTTTTATTTTGGATGCGATTAATCATTTGACAGCACTAATATGTTTATTTACAAAAATTATTTGCTTATATCTGCTGTTATGGAGCGTTGGTTGCTTTCGGTGTTGATGCATTTTATTATCAGCAAAAAATTGCTATATTCAGTGGGAATAAAGGCATTCAACAATGCAGATACATTCCCATGGCATCTAAAACCCAATGTGCATATTGCCTAAAACACCATTGTGTCTTGCCCATGCTGTTTCCAGAAGCAAACAGAAAAAAAACAATATGCTAACTAAGTCGATTCTCCAACATTCTCACTTTCTGCATCAGCAAGAATCCTCAATTTCACACGGCTGCTGCATATTTAGTGTGATATTATACAGCATATGTGATCATTCCACACATCTTTCCTGTCAATGGCACCAGCCCCCAGGCATTCGCTCTCCAGGTTGATACGAATCAGATCCTTTTACCATTTTAATTGGCATCAACAGATCTCCTCGCTGTGATTTTGAATAAATGAAGGCTTTGTGTATTGTACACACCGCACAATGGCTATTGTATGAGAATCTCAGGTTGGATTTCACTGGGAAGAGGTGTGACTGTTGTTTTCGTCTCGGCGGGACCTTGTTGAGTCTGGGTCAAATTTGTTGCAAAATTAGGTAAATGGATGCCTCGGAAACATCAAACCATGAATGTGTTTGTTTGGGCCCAGACATCCCCACATTAAGTCATTCATTTGTGTCGGTATGGACACTATGCATCATTTCATTGTGACACGTTAATGTGTTGCCGTCTGTTGGTTTGTGTTCGTGAGCGCGGCGGTTCTCGACTCGTAGCCTGGTGCTGATATATAGCCCTGCTCATCTGCTGTGCAATGCACATATGTTCAACCCAGAACATTATTGTGTTCCACAAAGCGCATTTGTCAATGTAACCACATCGGATTTGCTCCTGAAGTATCCTTTCTGTGTCTAAGGATTGATTTTTTTTCTTAAAAATAACACATGAAAAAAATGGGTTTTTGCAGAGAAACCATTTTTGAGTTCCACAAAGAATATTTCAGCGAACAGATCTTACACTTTTAAAAATAAAGGTTCTTTATTAGCATTGATGATTGCTATCTCTATAGATCGAACATCTATGGAACCTGTCTGTTGCACAAAAGGTTATTTTTAGTTGAAAAGGTCCTTAAAGTGCTCTCGACTCTAAGACAAACTATTCCTTGGGAGAAGATACTTGGGTTAACCCTAAATGTTTTTTTCCACAGTATCCTATAATCTTTATTTTGAAAAATGTTTGTTTTGAAAATGTTCTTCACATTACACTCCTAAAAATAAAATGTTTTATAGGCGCTGATTGGTTCCATGTACATAGCATCCATAGAACCTTTACATTGCACAAATGTTTTGTTATAGTAGAAAAAAAGTTCTTTAGATTAATAAAAGGTCTTAAGACGAGAAAATAGTTATTTTAAGGAAATGTTAAAGGATGTATTTTTGGGGGAACCAAAAATAGTTCTTCTAGTGAGTCATTACTAGTAAAGGATCTTTATTGGCATTGATGATTCCATGAAGAATGTTTAAAATCCATGCAATGGTTCCATTTCAGGTTCTTTTTCTCAAAATTATTGGTTCATTGGTGCCATTGGTTCCATTGGGAACCTTCAACATCCATGGAACCTTTCCATTCTACAGAAGGTTCATAATAGTGGAAAATGTCTCTTCAGACTTTCAAAATCAAATAAAACTTTTATAGTCAAATAAATGGTTCTTTTAAGAACTTTTCAATAAATACATTTTAAAAAATGATTCTTCTAAGGCAGTGGTCTCATACTCAATTGCTACAGGGCCACAGCTCAAATCACAGCTGTTTGGAAGTTTCTAGTGAGCCTGAAGACTTTGATTAGCTGGATCAGGTGTGTTTGATTAGGGTTTAAGTTCATCTCTGTAGAGATGCAAGTACTCCTCGCTGCAGACTGTAGCGCGGTGATGTCAGGTACATAACTGATATTTGCATTAACAGTAAGGGTAGGTTTAGGTTTGTTTGAGGTGTAGACATTAACAGTAAGGGTAGGTTTAGGTTTGTTTGAGGTGTAGACATTAACGTTAAGGGTAGGTTTAGGTTTGTTTGAGGTGTAGGCATTAACGTTAAGGGTAGGTTTAGGTTTGTTTGAGGTGTAGGCATTAACAGTAAGGGTAATTTTAGGTTTGTTTGAGGTGTAGACATTAATAAAACAGGTAGCATTTTCTGATATCAAATTATGCTACCTATTTGACCTATTTTATATAATTTTTATATTAGCGCTAAATCTTCGTCAGCTGTGTTTAAAAGGAACGCCAGCTTTTGAACAGAGCCGTACATCACTGACAAGCTAAGCTTTAGTTTCGCGGGTGATTCAATGGCGCAGCTTCTCAGTGATCTACGGCTCTGTGTATAAGCTGGCGTTCCTTTTAAATACAGCTGACGGAGTTTCCCGCTAATCAAAGAACCGGCTTTGCTGACGAGATGTGCATCAGTTAATGCAGCTCAAGAAGACATCACTGTTGGCCGCTTTAGAGTTCCTCCTGCCAGTGCAAATATAACCAGGAAAATGGCCCAAGGGAGAAACCCTGCTGGCTAGTTTACACCAGAAAATGCGTACGTGTCTTTGTGAAATTAAGCCAGTTTTTACATTTTAGCTGAACATACACCCAATCTGATTGTTCATCTTATCACCCTACAGCCCAAGTGAATATGATGTTTAGGGGGCCAGGAAATGATAGGGATGCCCGTGTGTGGGTCCTTATACCCCAGTACTGTGATGGAGACACCATACTTTCAAAAAACACCATACTTCAGATGAGACGTTAAACTGAGGATGCTTAATTCAGTGTTTGTAGCAACCCTCCTCAAATATATCAGTAAAGACAAAGCAAGTTTATTAGATAAAAAAAAAAGTGCATATGTCAATCAATCAATTTTTTTTAATATAGCACTTTTAACAATACAGATTGTAGCAATGCACTGAACATAATCAAATAGAACAACAGAGTAATGTATAATGACGAGAATTAAACTTGATTTATCAAATGCAGAGATGGTCTCTTTAGTCAAGACGATGATAATCACTAGAAATCAGGTGTCCCCAACTAAGCAAGCCAGAGGCGACAGCGGCAAGGAACCAAAACCCCATCCATAAGAGCATGGGGAAAAAAACCTTGGAAGAAAGCAGACATAGTATATGTGTGCGTAATCAGTGCGTGAAACTGTGGTTTTGGATAACTAGCTTGGTGATCACTCCTTGTGTGGTGAACCTCAGCCCTGTAAGTTTGTAAAGTATTGTGTTTTATAAGTTGTGCAATGTTAGTTATGTAACGTGGTGTGCATATATATTTTTTTTTTATGTATTTGTGACCAGCTGACTGATGCTTTCTTCTACCACAGATGCCGTGTTTCAAAATTCCCAACAACGTATGCGGTCATCCCAGCCTAATCAGATCACTTGTAGAAGGTGTCAACAACCTGGTAATTTTGCCAGGGATTGTGATGGTGAGCAGTGACCTTCACGTTTTCCATCAGCACATACAGATTCCTTTTTAACGAGCGGTACCTAGTCATCATCTAGAAAACTGTCGGAAAACTAGTTCCAACTAGTCGGGGATAAGACTAAGACTGGCTCGGGTGTTCTGAGGGGTTCAGATTTTATGTCTCATTTTATGTCGACTTATCCTCAGCTCGTTGTGGGTATGGGTGAGGTCAAAGTACCTTGCTTGGTGGACACCGGTTACATGGTATCCACAATTACTGAAAGTTGTTTCTGGACAAATCTTGGCTACCTAGAAATAGATGTTAATCTAGGACAGTGCCGAGAACGTCTTGAATGTTGTGTTAAGGAACCCTTTAAAGAACTCAACATGACCGTCGCAGAACATCGTAAGGATGTTACTAGGCAACGTCCGTGACACCAGCAGGGGCCGTTCCGAGGACATTTTAAAAACGTAAAATTTCCAAAATAAACATAGTCCTCTAAACATCCCGAGAACGTCTTGAATGTTGTGTGAAGGTCCTGGATTAAGTCTACGGGCTTCCTGGAGATTTTTGTGATCTGTTATCACTGTAAAAGTATGTTGTGCCCCCTCCAGCCAGTGGCGCCACTCCTCCAACGCCAATTTAATAGCGAGAAGCTCTCTATTACCCACATCACAATTTTGCTCAGCACTTGACAGCTTCTTAGAAAAATAAGAGCTTTGGTGTAGGCGTGCCGTGCGATTGGGAAAGAGTAGCTCCGACTCCGGTTGTAGCGGCGTCCACCTCTACAACAAAAGGAATCTCTGGGTTAGGGTGTTTTAAAACGGGTGCATTACAGAACGCCGTTTTAAGGTGAGTGAAAGCATCTTGGGCAGCAGTGTTCAAAGTGATGGTTTTCTTGCCCCCTTTCAACAGTGAAGTGAGAGTTGAGGAGATCAGACTATAATTTTTTATAAAACGGCGATAAAAATTAGCGAACCTCAGGAAACGTTGTAATTCTTTCACTGTGGTAGGTTTGGGCCAGTCGTGTACTGCGGCTACCTTTTTTGGGATTCATTTCCACCCCCTCTGGTGTGATGTAATAGCCGAAGGAAATGAACACGATCGAGATGGAATTCACATTTTTCACCCTTCAGGTAGAGATGGTGCGCTGTCTGTAGTTGCTGATCTGAGAACAGGTAAGAGTGACGGTCTGACATTACCCCCCCTTCCAGAACGGTGTGTCCTCGCACCGTAATAGCAGGAGCAGGGGAGGGCGGATGAGCGCCAGGACCAGGAGTGCCTCCAGGGCGGATCAGGCTTGACAGGATGCCATGGTGGTTCAGGCTTAACAGAAGGCCATGGTGAATCTGGATTCATAGGAGACCCTGGAGTGACTGAATTCACAGGAGAACCTGGAGTGACTGGAGTCTAATCCCACGCTTTAAAACCGCCCACCCTTTCCCTGATTATGGCTATATAGCCCCCCCC
>JAUCNO010002810.1:0-10593 GCA_032353835.1 Enteromius viviparus | reverse complement strand
TCAGGCTGCTTAATGGAGACTCCTGCAGTGTCGGTGTGCGGGCGACAGGAGGCGCTCTCCGGGGAGAGCTCTCGACTTTCACTGCAAGGCTAGCCCCCTCCCTTCCGGAACCGGAAGCACACAGTGAATGCCTTTCGCATGTTAGCAGCATTGTCACTAATAATATAGTCCAATTTAGCTTTGATGTCGTATTCATCACATATTGCCTCAAATTGGTCACCGATACGTTCAGCAGTGTGAGAACCTCTGAAGCGGTTGCAGGCCAAGAGATTAGTCTTTAGCTGTACCCTATCTACGTCTTTCTCTTTACTGTCAAGCACTGACAGAAAATGACAACGTTCTTTTTTCCCCCACAATGGATAGTGGAATGTTGCAATCAATATTCAAATCAGACAATATGGCATTACTGTTGGCTTTCGGCTAAGAGCGACTCATGCTGTAATGCCTTACACCAGTGTCCAGAAATTAAGAGATTGTAGGCTGTTGTGGTTCATTTAAGATGGTTCTGTTCATCTGGTATTCTTCATCTGTAACAGGTTATCATACAAAACAACTGTCAGAAAATCCCTTATAGCAGTGTTGTATTGAAACTACTCTTTTCTCATATCAATGTCACTGTGTTAATTGTATAATGTATATACTATATAATACATTTTAGTTTCAATGTGTGCAATATTAGGAATATTTTCACTGCTTTAACTTGCCATCCCCTCAGGAAGCTGAAGTCAGTGTTATGTCTTCGGTGATCAGTTTGCAATTAACCAAAATTACATAACCAACCTAAAAGAGGCAGCAGTAGACCAACAACTACTGTATGCTGCAGAGTAAAACTGAGTGAAATTGGTACTTTATCAATTGAATCTCGTGTGTGCTGGAGATATTGTACTGCAAATCCGTCTAGCAGCAATTTAAAATGATAGCACATTGTTTTCAATGTAGTAGGCTACTTCATACAATATGTTTTCTTCACATAACGTTGAAGAACTTTGCTCTCGACCTTGTGTGATTCAAACAATCCGGCTTTCAAAATCTCGATCAGTATGAACCAGCTGGGGTCCGTTCACTTAAATATCAGGAATTATGTAGAGGTTTCACTTGTTGAACAGAATCTGTTTTCAGAATTAACTCAAAGTCTGTTAACATCTCTATAGTTATATCAGTGTGTGTTCAATATTGGTCTTTTTATTGGTATATTTAAATTATACTGTGCTTTAAATAAAATACAAATCATTAAATAAACAGTTTTTCTCACTTCTCCTCACATTCATTGTTACCTGACTTACCTGTCACTGTCACATTAATGGGCCATCAGGGGAGGGGTCTTTGTCTTTTCAGGAGTGACTCAATTAATATTCATGACAATTCACACCCCCTCGCATACGAGCTTTCAGCCTCAAAACATGTCTTTTAAAATTTAAAACACTATTTTGTTTTCTGTGAATAAGTAATTGAAATGATTTTCACATCATTGTGAAGTAAATTTTCTAGCCTAATAGCCTGGCTACTCTCAGTACTGTGCATTACTATTAAGTGTGAGTTAAATGGCCTTATTTCAGCTACTTTTTTTCCCTCAAAACTTACTAACCACGCATAATATTTTTTTTCCTATGAAATGCAAACATGTAAATTAATTTTGGTCACATAATATGGTAGCACAGTTTGTGCTGATTACAAGAAAAATACAGGTTGGTCAATAATATGTTCTAAACTGAAAAAAAGCTCAAATATCAGAGCATGTCCAAACATCTCAACTGCCCCAAAATCACCTCAGACCTCAGAGGGTTTTAATAGCCACCAGTGGTCATGGTGGATCAGGAGCTGGCTGTGGTCATGGTGGATCGGGATCTGCATGGGGCAAGAGCAGTTTAGGAGCTGGCTGTGGTGGATTAGGATCAGCATGGGGCCAAGGCGGATCGGAAGCGTGCAGCGGAAAGTGGATGCAGTCACTCATTGGCCTAAACCTGTAACAATAAAAGATCTCCAATGATTCCTTGGCTTTGCCAATTTCTACAGATGATTTATCAAGAACTTCCACATCATTACCAGTCCACTCACGTGACTCCTGCACAATAAACCCAAATCCCTTACTTGGACCACAGAAGCCTCTCAAGCCTTTCATCTCCTGAAAACAGCCTTCACTACAGCTCCACTCCTTATGCATCCAAACCCGGAACTTCCCTTTATCGTCGGGTTAGACGCATCCACCACAGGGGTCAGAGCCATTTTGTCCCAGCAGCAGGGGAATCCTCCTAAACTTCATCCATGTGCTTATTTCTCTAAAAAGTTCAGTGCGGCAGAGAGGAATTACGACATTGGGAACCATAAGTTATTAGCCATCAAACTTGCCCTGGAAGAATGGAGACATTGGCTGGAGGGTTCCATTCATCTGTTTCAAGTCCTCACTGGCCATAAAAACCTCCTATACTTAAGGGAAGTCAAGGATTGAACCCTCGTCAAACGATTACTGGTTCCGTTAAAGCTGGTAAGTCTGTGACGAAGCACACTATCATCTCCATTGGGTAGTGCGCAGGCAGAAGATCACAACTGATCGCCGTCGAGCTGAAGCTCCCCCCTATCAAGTAGGTCAAAAAGTCTGGTTATCCACCCGAGATAGGCACCTGCGCCTGCCCTGCAAAAAATTGAGTCCCAGGTTTGTTGGTCCCTTTACCATCACTAAACAACCCTGTCACTTTCTGCCTTGAGTTACCACCTCATTACAGAATCCATCTCACATTTCATGTGTCACCCCTCAAACCATACACTGACCCTGTCCTTCCTTCTATAGAGCCTGGCCGTGAAGAAGAACCCCCCCTACCGTTGGTCGTGGATGAAGGATCCATCTGCCAGGTTCGTGAAATCCTGAATTTCCAGCATTGTGGTGGTCGCCTAGAGTATTTTGTAGACTGGGAAGGATATGGTCTGGAGGATTGATCCTGGGGTCCTAGAGAAGACGCCCTCGACCCCGTCCTATTAGAGGAGTTTCATCGACCAGCACCCAGAGGCAGAGGAAGACCACTACGACATCGGAGGGGTTTTGTCTCAGGAAGAGGCTTTGGAGGGGGCCCTGGAGGAGGGGGTAATGTTACATCCATACCAGGCTCCACCCTCACTCCCTAACATTGCTCACTCTCACCAGAGTATTCTAGTCATCTGACACAACCACCTGGATCAACTTCCCATGCAATCACAACCACTATAAAAGCACACAGCACACAGCACTACCTGTCCCAGCTTGTTTGTCTCAAGTGGACTCATTGTTGGCACAATCTATTTACCATACGTATAACTTACCTCTCTCTACCTACCTTGAAGTATCCCCTGTGATCCTTGGGACAATACCTGGGAAATACAAGTTTTTGACATTACGCCATTGTTTACATTCATTGATGATCTCTACTGCTGTTATACTAACCATTGCTCTATGGAACGATCTCTGTTACTCCTCTGCTGCCTAAATAAAAGACTTATATCTTACCTCCCTGGTGTAGTCCGCTTCGTAACAACTAGAGAGTGTTTTAACTTTGCTTTACACACATTTTCTTTCAGCAGCATGACATACAGTACACACACACAAAGCAGAAAAGAAATCTAAAGGTCTGTCTGTCTTACATCTGTTTCTAACACCTCAGGTGCACATAATTTAAAGCTTGTCACACATTAGAAGAGAAAAGTATGAGTACATTCATAGAAAACAATGTTTAAATTTTACTGTTTAACGTTTTGGTTTTACCGCCACAGGTACTGCGACTGCCGTGTCCTCCTTAAGAAAGTATTGCATGTTTATGAATTATTTTCTTTATTGTAATAAAATGTGAGGCACTGTATTTCACCCCCCATTATTAAGATCTAACTAAAACAAGAAACAAATAAATTAAACCTGCCAAGATTTAGCTAAAATATTGAATCTGATAAAAAGGGACGAATTAATAAAACAGCTGTTTAAACTCAAGTTCTCTCATTATAATCAACAAAGTGTACATTATTATTTGTACAATGTAACTTGACCTGTATTGTATCTTTGTTATTTAATGCAAAAGAGATTTATTAAAACAAGTTAATGAGAGTCATACGTGTGATGAATGTGCAGAAGCAGATTCGGAGTCACTCAAATCCAGATCCATTTGCAGTTTATTAGATAAATCGTGGTCGTACAGGCTGAGGTCAAAACACAAACAATGGTAACGGAGACAAGGCAAGGACAGAGTAATAGTTCAGGCAAAGTTCGGGGTATCAAGCAGTCAATCAGATATCAGAGTCCAGGCAAGAGGTCGTGAAAAACAGGCAGAGAGTACCAGAAAGAGAAGTTTAGATCCCTCGAGCCAATGTCATTCCCCCAAGGCGCACTTTATTGCTAAAAGTTCTTTGTCTCCGACATTATAATCTGCTCAGCCGAGTTTAGCTTGTGTGAGTAGAATGCGCAGGGATACAAACGGCCGGGGCTGCCATGCCGTTGTGACAAGATGGCTCCGATACCCGTATTAGAGGCGTCCACCTCTACAGTGAATTCGAGTTCTGGATCTGGATGGCGCAATATGGGAGCTGTCGTGAAGCGTTCTTTTAATGCCTGGAATGCCTGTTCTCCTGCTGATGTCCAGTGAAGGATTGAAGGGCCCTTGCGGGTCATGGCAGTCAAAGGACTCGCTACTTGACTGAATTCTCGGATGAAATAACGATAGAAATTAGCAAATCCTAGGAAGCGTTGTAAGTCTTTTAGGGTTCTGGTTTTGGGCCAATTGGTAACAGCCTTCACTTTTTTTTCATCCGTGGTGACCCCCTCAGGGCTGATCACGTACCCCAGATAGGTGATACGCTTTCGCTGGAACTCACATTTCTCAAGTTTGGTGTAAAGTTTATTATCGATGAGACGTTGCAGGACTGTACGAACGTGTCGGATGTGAGAGGCGAGATCTTCAGAATATATCAGTATGTCATCGATATAAACCAGTACCTGTTGATTGAGAAGGTCTCGGAACAGGTCGTTCACCATTGCCTGGAAGATCGAGGGACTATTGGCTAGCCTGAAGGGCATAACCCGGTACTCATAGTGCCCGGTGGTTGTTGAGAAGGCTGTTTTCCATTCATCTCCTCTTCTGATTCTGATCAAGTTGTATGCTCTTCGCAAATCAAGCTTAGTGAAGAACTTGGCTCGTCTCAGTTGTTCCAGGGCAGAAGGAACGAGAGGCAGGGGGTAACGATATTTAACTGTTATGCTGTTGAGACCTCGGTTGTCTATGCATGGCCGCAAACCTCCATCTTTCTTTTTGACGAAGAAAAAGCCAGCGGATGCAGGTGATGTGGAGGGCCGGATGAACCCTTTGGCTAGCTCCTCTTCGATGTACTTTTGCATACTTTCCATCTCAGGTCTTGATAGTGGGAAGATGCGTCATTTGGGAGGTGCTGCTCCTGGTATCAGATCAATGGCACAGTCTGTGGATCGATGTGGGGGTAGAGTGGTTGCCTTTTCTTTACTGAATGCCTCCCGAAGGTCGGGGTACTGTGAAGGTAGGTGCTCGAACTCCTGGGAGGTGAGAGGTTTGGTCGTGGATAGTGCTCGGCTGGGTTGGTGCTTAGTGAGACCCCGTAAACAGTTCTTCAAACATTGAGGTGACCATCTCATGATGTCTCGTTCCAACCACGAGATGTGGGGGCTGTGCAGCTCCAGCCAGGGGTAACCAAGTATTATGGGGTGATCGGGTGAGTCCAATGTGAACAATCAAAGTGTCTCTTGGTGCATGGCTCCTGTGTGCAGTTCAATGTCCTCGGTTACCTTGGTTCCCTGGCTGGACGCGAGAGGTCGTCTGTCTATGGCTGCTACCGCCACACGAGCACCACATGGAAACAGATCAACATGACAAAGCTTAGCAAAATTCTCATCTATAAAATTGCCTTCTACTCCTGAATCAATGAAAGCAGTGGTCATGTATGTTTGATCACAAACTTTAATTTGAACTGGTATTGTGAGAGTAGGTTTTTCACTCACCCGGTTAGTGGAAGGTCGAATCGGCCGGATGGGACAGTTTGCTCGAATGTGATCCGGCTGGCCACAGTAAAGACAGAGATGAGACTTTAGCCTGCGTTCTCGTTCCTCATGCGAAAGGTGAGTGGTTCCGATTTGCATGGGCTCAGGTTCGGCCTGAGCGGTGGAGGTTGTGGGTGACAGGAAGCTTGGCAGACGTCGTGATCGGCGAGAACGGATCAGGTTGTCTATTTGTATTGTGAGTTCCATGAACTGTTCAAATGAACTCCCTTCATCCCTGCATGCCATTTCAGCCTGAAGATCATCGCGGAGAGCTTTGCGATACAGGACCTTTAACGGTTCATTAGGCCAATCCATCTGAGCAGCGAGGTTATGGAAACGTAGGGTGAAATCCGCAGCCGACTGAGTTCCCTGACGTAAAGTCAGTATTTCCTCCCCAGGCTCCTTTCCACCCGCAGCATAATCAAAAACCTCTCTGAAGAGACGCACGAACTCTCTGTAAGAGGGAAACGCCATCTGGCCGCTGTTCCACAACGCTGTTGCCCATTCTAGTGCTCTCCCGCTCAACAATGAAATCACTAGCGCCACTTTACTATCATCCGTAGCATAGTCAAATGATTGCTGAGTGGTAAAGATATCACACTGGAGCAAAAACCCTTTACATTTCCCCGGTGTACCGTCAAACTTGTCGGGAAGTGATGGACGAGGCTTACCGGTAGTAGTAGGCAGTGTGGGTGGCGACGCCGGCGTGGGTGAAGCAGGCAGAGGGGTTAAAGCAGAGGCCGCGGTGGTGAGGGCTTGTAAGGACTGCGTCACTCCTCCATACATCGGTTGAGCTTTTCCAACTGTTGCTGGTGTGTTTGGAGCTGGGAGCCATGACGCATTACTTCCTGAATCATGGAACAAACTGCTGGATCTTCCATCGGCAAAGTTTTCTGTGATGAATGTGCGGAAGCAGATTCGGAGTCATTCAAATCCAGATCCATTTGCAGTTTATTAGATAAATCGTGGTCGTACAGGCTGAGGTCAAAACACAAACAATGGTAACGGAGACAAGGCAAGGACAAAGTAATAGTTCAGGCAAAGTTCGGGGTATCAAGCAGTCAATCAGATATCAGAGTCCAGGCAAGAGGTCGTGGGAAACAGGCAGAGAATCGTAATCCAGTAAGAAGTCCGAGGTCGAAAATAAACAATCCAAAGGCAACGGAAAAATGCTCAGAGTGTCTGCAACGGCAAAACAAAACTTTGCAACTTCCTCGTTCGCAAAGTGCCCTTTTATGGTCCCGAAAATAGACAACACCTGGCACGGAAGTGACACGGAGTTTTACAGAAAGAGGTCCGGGTGGAAACTAGTACTCCGGGGATGGTTCCCGCTGACGCCAGTTAGAGGGAGCCACAGAGGCCATTATTACAATACGTCTGTTTAATATTAATCAAGAACAACTAATGATCAACAAATTTCATCACTTGTTATTATTTTAAAACGTCAAATAGCCTTCAGTTTATAGGTTATAACTGCATCTGTCTCAGTTGTAGACTTGTAAAAATACTTTTAATGCAGATTCAATACTGTAATCTAGAAATGTGCTCTATTATTATTCATATTCAAGTTTGTTGAATATGAGACCAGCCTGGGACCAGCCAAGCCCGATCACACCGATATGATCGTATACACTAAAGGCTTGTGTAAAGTTTTGTTTTGAAGGACAACAGGACAGATGTTATATATATGTTATATATATAAAGGTGAGGAAGAGAAGTAACTAAAGAGGTGAGTTTAAATGAAAGGAAAAGGCACTAACAATCTCCGGATCGTCTTTTCTTGTGACTCTCTCAGTGTGCAGGATGTGCAGTGTGGCAGGATCAAGCAGGCTCTTTTGTCATCATTTTTCCTCTTGTTCCCTTTAGGTTCCTAGGAGTGGCAGGTGAGTGATAAAGGTAATCCACTGAGAGCTCTCATGCAACCGGTATCCCTTTGGTTGTCTGCGGGAACAGGATTTCTGGAAGTTACCACACAGGTAAGTAATACAGGGGAGTAAAGGGTTAAGTCTCTTACAATCTCAGTGGAATCACAGATGTGCTCAATGTGCTCATCTCGGGTAAGTGCTAGGTAACGTCTCAAGTGATAGCTCCGTATACAGGTTTCAGCGTGCATGGTGAAGGTGAGTAAAAGTTCACTTTGGTTCACAGGCTTTAGACAACTCGGTGCAGGTAAGTACAGCTCAGCTTCGTTTTGGCTCAGGATTCGCTGTGGTTTAAAAGAGAGTGTTAGTTTGAAATAGAGACAAGAGGCAAGGGTTGTTACCTCGATCTCCAACAAGGAGGTTACTGAGCTGCTGAGTTTTAAAGGCAGCGTGTAATCGCTTCCAGGTGGTGCTAATTAAAACTCAGGTGACTGAGAGCGTGGAAGTGAGCCTGACCTGTGATCAGTGGCAACTGAAGACGTGACAGCTTGATTGCATCTTGACATTAATTATTATACGCAAGTAAATCTTAAACCATGTCAAACTGGTGAGCGTGATTTCAGTTTAATTATTCCAGTACAAGATGTTCCTGGATCAACATCCTTGAAGGTTTACGTGGTGGCTATATCGGCCTACCACTCCTCTCTTGGTGAGCAGACACTGGGTAGAGAACCCCTGGTCATACGTTTCCTCCGTGGTGTACTGAGGTTGAGACCTCCGGTACGCTCCGCTACCTGGGACCTGGCTGTAGTGTTAGAGGCCCTCTGTGGGCCACCATTTAAGCCCATAGAGGAGATCTCAGATCGTTTACTAACAATAAAGACCACACTTTTGCTTGCATTGTGTTCTCTGAGGAGAGTAGGTGACCTTCAGGCTCTCTCAGTTGCCCCTACACATCTGGACTTTGCGCCCGACATGGCCAAAGCCTTTCTGTACCCGCGAGCAGGTTACAGCCCTAAGGCCCCTACGGTCATACCACAGCCAGTTGTACTGCAGGCCTTCAACCCTCCTCCCTTTAGGGAGCCTGGTCAGTAGAAGCTAAACTGTATGTGTCCAGTGCGAGCACTTGATACATATGTCCACAGAACTGCCCTGTGGAGAAAGTCTGAGCAGTTGCTTGTGTGCTTTGGGCCACCCAGGAAGGGCTGCCCTGCGACTAAACAGACTTTTAGCAGATGGATAGTGCATGCCATTAATACATCTTACGAGTCCTCTGGCCTCTCGCCGAAGCTAGGAGTCAGAACGCACTCAACACGTGGTGTGGCGGCCTCGAAGGCCCTGCAATCAGGGTTCTCCTTGGCCGACATATGTGACGCTGCGGGGTGGTCCATCCCTCACACTTTTGTTCGTTTTTATGGGTTGGACTTGCGAGCCACTCCGGGCTATTCTGTTCTCTGTACTCTGTTCTGTTCTGTGTATCGAAACCACACTTTCGGCATCTCCTGCCGGCGCTCCGCTGCATGACAGGAGCTGTTTGCCGGCCGGCATTCCATGTGCTTTTATGCTTCCTGGCCAGTGACGTCACCTGCCGATGACGTCCCAATTCACTATTGGCTGATTTAACACACTATTCAAAGCCGTCACGCTGAGGGCGTTCCCGTAGCATTTTGTCGATGCTGCTCGAGTTCCTTCAAGGAACTGGGGTTATATACATAACCTAGAGACGTTTCTGCAGACAGTGAATGAGGTCTAACAATTTGCACTGATTTAAAAAATGTAAAACTTTAAAATGTAAATGATCAGAATTCCGGTGTGCATATAAGTAAGTGTGTGGTACGAGTGCGTGTTAAAAACTATTTACATTTAACCCAACACTGATTAAAAATACAATCACTAAAAATTAACATGAATATTTTCTGTGTGTACTAACCTGCGTGTGTGTGAAGTGTATTTATGTGGACAGACAACATTTATGACACGGACAGTAAGCATCAGGCATTCCATGATTAAACAATTCTTTCTATTCCACTTCTTTTCCAACCAGCAGGTCAAAATACTTGTCACTGGTGATGGAATGCGATGCCTCACTCTCTCCTTCCTCTTCAGGGCTGAACTCATGAGGATATTAGCCAGACTCTCTGGTATTGCACCCGCTGCTACCAGGTAATTTTTAGAAACCACTCCCTTACAGGTGGTGCAAGGTGTTTGAGTGGTGGTTAACGTGGCAGTAGTGCTGGATGTGTGAGTGGTGGGAGTGATGGATGGTTGTGGCTGCAATGGCGGCGCTACGGGGTGGCCCCTGGCCAATCCCGGCCACCCCGATGGCTCTGAGGAATAATTTGTCAAAACCTTCAGTAGATCGATCGCAAAGAACATTAGTTCCACCTAGGACAGTTTCCGCATGGACGTATTTCACTGCAGGACACATTTTCCCCGGGAGGAGAGATTGCTGTGATCACAGCAAGACGAAGGTCCAAGCTGTAAAGCAGTAGGTAAGTTTACCATGGTGTTTACTTCCGTCCAGTCTGTTCATGTTTTCACATTAACTTAAGTTTTGAACATACACCATTTCTCTTGGTAGTTGTAAAATAGCAGAGATGCTTTTCCTTCAGTCAAGCTAGCATACATTACGTGTGTGTGTGTGCCATTATACACAATTACAATATCTTTGTGCAGTTCGTGGGCATGTTAACACTCCAATCATGTAATTAG
>JAUCNO010002809.1:0-10593 GCA_032353835.1 Enteromius viviparus | reverse complement strand
AGGAGTCCATTGTGTGTTTGTGTTGGGTGTGTGTTACGTATGTTTGTTCAGTTCTATGTTGTCAGTGAGTTGAGAGCACTTACTGCTTGTGGAAAGAAGCTCTTGCAATGTCTGGCTGTCACAGTTTTGATGCTGCGAACCGTCTGCCAGATGGGAGGAGGGAGAACAGTGCATGTGAGGGGTGGAAAGTGTCCTTCACTATGCTTTTGCAGGTGTTTGTCATAGAGTTGGGAAATGGCTGGGAGAGGAACCCCGATAATTCTCTATGCTGTCTTTACTATCCGCTGCAGGGACTTTTTTCCAGCGGTGGTGCAGTTTCCGTACCAGAAGGTGATGTAGCTGCAGAGAACACTCTCGATGGTCCCTTGATAAAATGAGGTGAGGATGGGAGGTGGAAGACTGGCCTTCTTCAGTTTCCGAAGAAAGTGAAGACGTTGTTGTGCTTTCTTGGTGATGGTGGTGGTGTTCAGGTTCCAGGAAAGGTTATCTGCCATGTGCACCCCCAGAAACTTCACACTGCTGACTATCTCGACAGAAGATCCATTGATGTACAGTGGGGTGTGGGCCGTCGAGCTCTTCCTGAAGTTAACAACCATCTCTTTAGTTTTCTGGACATTAAGAGACAGGTTTTTATTTTGACACCAATTCACCAGATGTTTTACCTCCTCTTTGTATGCAGACTCATCGTCATTGATGATGAGACCCACTACTGTTGTGTCGTCTGCAAACTTTATGATGTGATTTGAACTGTGCTGTACAGTACAGTCATTGCGTTAGCAGAGTGAAAAGCAGTGGGCTAAGCACACAGCCCTGTGGGGAGCCTGTGCTCAGTCTGAGGACCCCGGAGGAGTTGTTTCCTATGAAGACAGTCTGCGGCCTGTCTGTGAGGAAGTCCAGGATCCAGTTACAAAGAGGAGTGTCTATACCTAGAAAGTCCAACTTCCTTACCAGCTTTTGGGGAATTATTGTATTGAATGCTGAGCTGAAGTCAATAAACAGCATTCTGGCGTAAGTGTTCTTTCTGTCGAGATGGGAGAGGGTGAGTTGAAGAGCAGATGAGATGGCGTCATCTGTGGAGCGGTTGGGTCTGTATGCGAATTGTAGCGGGTCCAGAGTATGTGGGAGCTGTGACTTCATGTGTCTCAGTACCAGCTTCTCAAAGCACTTCATAATGATGGGAGTGAGTGCTATGGGGCGGTAGTCGTTGAGACAGGACACAGTAGACTTTTTTGGCACTGGGACGATTTTGGTGGTCTTCAGGCATGCAGGTACAACAGCAGAGCTCAGTGATGAGTTGAAGATGTCTGCAAAGATGTCCGCAAGCTGATCAGCACATTCCCGGAGCACCCGGCCTGGTATGTTGTCTGGTCCTGCAGCTTTTCGTGGGTTCACTCTGCGGAGAGTTAACCTGACGTCTGCTGTGGATAGATGTAACACCTGGTCGTTAGGGGAGGTGATCATCTTCCTCGCTGGTACCTTGTTCTCTGCCTCAAATCGTGCAAAAAAGTTATTCAGCTCATCTGGTAGGGAGGCATCACTGCTACATTCCAGTTGTGTTGGTTTGTAGCCCGTGATGGTCTGGATGCCCTGCCACATGCGCCGTGTGTCTCTTGAGCTTGAGAAGTGGTTGTTGATCTTCTCTGCATACGCCCGCTTTGCCTCTTTGATGGCCCGTGACAGGTTGGCTCTGGCTGTGATGTAAGCTTCTCTGTCTTTGGACTTGAAGGCTCTGTCCCTGATTTTCACCAGGCTGCGCAGCTTTGCAGAGAACCAGGGTTTATGGTTTGCCCGGGTGACAACAGTCTTTGAGACAGTAACATCCTCAACGCACTTGCTGATGTAGCCAGTCACTGAGGCTGTGTACTCCTCCAGGTCAAGTGAGTGTTCATAGGTGGCTGCTTCTCTAAATATGTCCCAGTCTGTGCAGTCAAAACAGTTCTGAAGGGCAGACATGGCCCCCTGTGGCCACGTTCTCACCTCTTTCACGGCTGGTCTGAACTGTTTGTGGATGGGTCTGTAGGCTGGTGTGAGAAGTATGGAGATGTGGTCTGATTGTCCGAGGTGGGGGAGGGGTGCAGCCTTGTATGCATGCTGGATGTTTGTGTAAACAAGGTCTAACATGTTGTCCCCTCTTGTTGCAAAGTCAATGTTCTGATAAAATTTTGGTAGTACTGACTTGAGTGAAGCTTTATTAAAATCCCCGGCGATGATGAAGAAGCCGTCGGGGTGGGCCGTTAGTAGGTCGCTGATGATGGAGTAGAGTTCACTGAGTGCCCCGTTGGCTTTAGCATTAGCGCTAGGTGGAATGTAAACAGCCACGATGATCACCGCAGTAAACTCCCTCGGGATGTAAAATGGTCTGCATCTTACTGCTAAAACCTCCACTAGTTCTGAACAGTGCACAGAGACGATCGCTGCGTTCCTACACCAGCTGTTGTTGATATAAATACACAGTCCGCCGCCCCGAGTCTTACCGGTAGCAATGGCGTCTCTGTCGGCGCGGTAGCTGGCTAGCCCGTCTAGTTGGATTCCGGAGTCGCCGATGTCTTCATGCAGCCATGTTTCAGTCAAGATAAGAACACAACAGTGCTCTATCTCTTTTCGGGAGGTCAGGAGCAGTCGTAAGCAGTCCAGTTTATTGTCCAGAGAGCGCACATTGGATAGAAGAAGTGATGGAAGCGCCGGTCGGCTACAGTTAGCTTTTAGCCTAGCGTGTATCCCGGCTCTCTTACCACGCTTCCGCCTCCTCGCACACCGCTTTCGACGAACTTCCGGGCGGGCACAGGCTCTCGGTGGTCTCGCGCTACGCCTTCCCGGAGCTCGCAGAATGTTGTAGCAGCGCAGTTTCTCCAGTGTATCGCCATCTGGTTGTAAATGGCATTTTCCAATTTCCAAAAGCTGTTTACGGTTGTAGACATGTTTGTTCGTTGTTCCGATGGACATTGGAACTTAAACAAACCATTCGAACATAAATTAAACACGAATATCGCACCATGGTTTGGACCCGGTGTGGCCGCTGCGTCCTAGCGCGCCGCCATCTTGGATTAGACTAATATCTAACTGTAATGACATGTTAGTGATATGGGTGAGTAGCGGGTAGTAGGGCATACCCTTAGAGATAGAGTGAGGAGATCTGAGTAGAGCTCCTGCTCCTCCACATCAAGAGAAGCGAGTTAAAGTGGCTCGGACATCTGTTTCGGGGGCCTCCTGGACACCCACCTGAGGAGGTGTTCCAGACTTGTCCCACTGGGACCCAGGACACATGATAACATCTAAATGTTGGATGATGTCTGGATCGCAATCATAATTAACACAATTTTGAACTGAAGTACATTCATCGAGTATCTGGTTTGTGATGTATTAAGCCCAGAGGAGAGAAAATGGACGTAAAGTATCAGGTCAATATTGATTCAATATCAATATTAACGTTCGCAATGTTATTATCAATATTAGGATCAATCCACCAACCGCTAGAAGAAGGGATGCTAATGTAGACAGATGTGTGTGAAGCAAAGTTTATTAGGTAAATAAGAGCTTTATTGACAAACTTAAAAGCCCCAATACACTTATTATACTCTATACATAAAATAAAACCCATAATAATGCAATATTTATATCATGAAGGAAAATGTTGTCCATCTTTGAGTTGATCTGAATCTCAGAAGAATCTGCTGGTTTTGAAGATGGATCACTGTGAAAACTTAACATGTTTCTTTCTTTTGTCACTTGTGATGGATTTATCCAGATGATATTTCACTGCTTGATGGGTTATCGTGTCTCATTTGGTGATGACACTCATCAGATCTGAAAGAGCTGGATCTGAAGATGATCTACTAACTGTGATAGTGTTTATTATGACTGTGTAGAGCAGATGATTGATTGAAACTCTTCCCACATGCAGTGCAGTGATACGGTTTCTCTCCAGTGTGGATCCTCTCATGATGTTTTTAAACGCTCGCTGTAGTAAAAGTCTTCTCACACTGAAAGAACATGTACTCTCTCACACCAGCGTGTGTTTTCTCATGAACCTTTAAATGATCTGGACGTGAAAAACTCTTTCCACACAAATGACATGAATGCAGCTTCTCCTTTGTATGAACTCTCAGGTGCTGGTACAGGTTTGAAGAACTCAAAAATGTTTTATCACACTGATCACATGGGTACAGTTTCTCTCTAGTGTGGAAGTTCATGTGTGTCTTAAGAGCTGATGAATGTGAGAAACTCTTCCCGCACTGATCACAAGAGAATGGTTTCTCTCCAGTGTGGATCCTCATGTGTGACTTAAGGCTTGCTTTCATTGTGAAACTCTTCCCGCACTGATCACATGCGTACAGTTTCTCTCCAGTGTGGATCATCTCGTGTATTTTCAGACTTGATGAATGTCTGAATCTCTCGTCACAGTGTGAACACTTGTAAGGTTTCTCTCCAGTGTGGATCATCTCATGCTGTTTTAAACTCTGTGCTGTACTAAAAGTCTTCTCACACTGAAAGCACATGTACTCTTTCACACCAGTGTGTGTTTTCTGATGTTCTTTTAAATATTGTAGACATGAAAAACTCTTTCCACACAAATGACATGAATGAGTCTTCTCCTTTGTATGAACTAGCAGGTGCTGGTACAGGTTTGAAGAACTCAAAAATGTTTTATCACACTGATCACATGGGTACAGTTTCTCTCCAGTGTGGATGTTAATGTGTGTGTTAAGAACTGATGTTTGTGAGAAACTCTTCCCGCACTGATCACAAGAGAATGGTTTCTCTCCAGTGTGGATCCTCATGTGGTTTGTGAAGCTTGTTTTTAGTGTGAAACTCTTCCCGCACTGATCACATGGGTACAGTTTCTCTCTAGTGTGGAAGTTCATGTGTCTCTTAAGGTTTGATGAATGGGTGAAACTCTTCCCGCACTGATCACATGAGTACAGTTTCTCTCTAGTGTGGATGTTCATGTGTGCCTTAAGGGATGATGAAAGTGAGAAACTCTTCCCGCACTGATCACAAGAGAATGGTTTCTCTCCAGTGTGGTTCCTCATGTGGTCCGTAAGGCTTGTTTTTATTGTGAAGCTCTTCCCGCACTGATCACATGCGTACGGTTTCTCTCCAGTGTGGATCCTCTCGTGTGTTTTCAGGTGTACTAACCGACTGAATCTCTTGTCACAGTGTGAACACTTGTAAGGTTTCTCTCCAGTGTGGATCATCTCATGCTGTTTTAAACTCTGTGCTGTAGTAAAAGTCTTCTCACACTGAAAGCACATGTACTCTCTCACAGCAGCGTGTACTTTCTCATGTTCTTTTAAATATTTTAGACATGAAAAATTCTTTTCACACAAATGACATGAATGTGGTTTCTCCTTTGTATGAACTCTCAGATGTTTCTTCAGTTTTGAAGCCCACAGAAATGTTTTCCCGCACTGATCACATGTGTACAGTTTCTCTCCTGTGTGGATCATCTCGTGTGCTTTCAGACTTCCTAAATGTCTGAATGTCTCGTCACAGTGTGAACACTTGTAAGGTTTCTCTCCAGTGTGGATCCTTTCATGCTGTTTTAAATTGCTCGCTGTAGTAAAAGTCTTCTCACACTGAAAGCACACGTACTCTCTCACAGCAGCGTGTACTTTCTCATGTTCTCTTAAGTACTTTAGACATGAAAAACTCTTTTCACACAAATGACATGAATGTGGTTTCTCCTTTATATGAACTCTCAGGTGGTGGTACAGGTCTGAAGAACTCAAAAATGTTTTGCCGCACTGATCACATGCGTACGGTTTCTCTCCAGTGTGGATCATCTTGTGTGTTTTCAGAGCTCCTGACTGCCTGAATCTCTTGTCACAGTGTGAACACTTGTATGGTTTCTCTCCAGTGTGGATCCTCATGTGAACATCAAGACGATATTTAGATGTCAAACTCTTTCCACACTGAGAGCAGGTGAAAGATTTCTTGGCTCTTCTTTTCTTTAATATTGTTTTTTTGCTTTGACAGAGACTCAAAGGATTAAAGTGATTTTTCTCCTCAACTTCAATCAATTCTTTATTGTCTTCAGTCATCTCTGCAATAAAAGCAGTAACAGCCATTAAAATTAAGTGCAAAGATAACATGTAATCCTGATGTGGAAAGCATAACATAAATAATGTTGTAAAAACGTACGCAGTTCATAGAAATTTTCCCTTATTATTTGATTTGGTTACATTTTTGAAATTACAACAAGACCACTAGAAACATTATAAACGTCAGCATTATTAGAGAAGAATGAAGAATAAAGACTAACCCGTTTGTTCTTGTTTGGTGTGTTTGATTCTGCAGGGTTCTGTGTCTGTCATCTTCTCTCTGTCCAACTCTGTCTTTACAGATTTCTTCCTGATGATTTGATGCTGTTCTGTGTGTCTAAATGGATGGGAATATTCCAGCTGGATTTCTGTGTGGAAGAAACAGATTCACCAAAATCATCAAGATATCAAAGCAGCACTGAAAATCCTTGCATGACTAGCATGGGGTGAAGAGATCGGTAAAGGACTGAGTCAGGATTCGTCTTGATGCAACTAAAATATTCTTCTGCTACGAAATCAGAATTTCTCTCAACCAGGTACTTCTCTTCATTTTCATTCAGTTCTTGACCCTCCTCTTTCAGCTTCTTCAGGTTTAAGGGGAAGGGAGTAAATCACGTGAACGGAGACAGGTCAAAATATTCAAGCTCTCATCAGTGGATGTACTTCTACCTATAGGAATACGACACCAATCATAATTGCCTTTGTAAGGTCCTTCCAGTCAGGACTTGGCATTAGTTAAGTTAAAATACTAGTTAAAAGGTCATTACACTCAAAATGACCTGGCCAAATTCTCCCCCACTGGCCTCCAATAATCCCTGTAAAGTTGACTGACTGACACAGGACCAGCTCTGTGAAAGACGACAGACCACTCTGTTAGGTTAAATTTAGACTTTAAATTTAGAATAAAGAGTACGGGAGATTAAATCGGTTTGCGGCGTTAACTTACCTACTAAATAAAATGAAAATAAAATACAGAGACCTTCCCTTTTTCCCAAGCTGGCCAAAAGCCAGGAGAAAATAAGAAGCGCCACAAAACAAAAAGGCAATCCCCAACCTTCAGCTTCCGTTTAGAACATGAGAAATAAACAGATATTTAAATGTCAGGAGGAGCGAAAAGTGGTCCACACTTTCGTTAACAAATAACAAAGCTAGTTGCTAACACCACACACAATTTGTCTGGAGCAGGAGACATCTTTTTTATAGCGTATATCCAAGTCGAATTGCTGAAGACTCAGTGCCCATCTCATCAGATGTTGGTTAGAGTTTGACATACGCAACAGAAACGCTAAAGGATTATGATCAGTCTACAATATTATTCGGTTACCAGAACTTAAGTATACTTCATCTTCTAGAAGTAAGGCTAACGCCTCTTTTTCGATGGTACTATAATTTTGCTGACACTTGGTGAACTTTTTGGAAAAGTAACTGACCGGATGTTCAATGTCAGCAGCATTAATGTGAATTTCATTTTTCAACACATTTACATTGACATTTATTTATTTAGCAGACACTTTTATCCAAAGTAATTTACAGGTGGGGAAAACATCAAGCAGTTAGTCCTAAAGAGTAAGGACTAAAGGCTAGGCTAGAAGGAAAGAAAGAGTAGGGTTAAGGATTTTTATTACATTTTTTTTTAATGATAAAATAGTGATGAAAGAGATGGGTTTTTAGCAGTCGTTAGAAACATTTGTATAGGTTCAACACCTGATATTTGTACTGGTTTACTCTATAGCATGCAAACAGGCGGGTTTTGATCCACATCAATGTCATGCACCGTTACACATTAGTTTGCACGGAACATTGTTAAAAAGTGTAGGATACTTGTTAGTATCACTGCGGTGTTCTTCTGGGAAATATGAGAGATAAGCCGGCAGTGTGGACAGAATGGCAGAATTTTTAAGGGCCAGCAAACCAAGCAGGCATAGGCGAACTGGGCACAGGTAACAACACCAGCACGGAATCCCCAGGTTGAAAACTACGAGCAACACTCTTATGGTCATACCTCGTTTTCATCCTGGCTTGAGTTTCAGAAAGATGTTGCTTAGCTACCTCCCAAGCTTTATGGAGATGCTCATGGAATGTATTCACATACTTTAGAATTGGCAACCGAGGAGTCTCTTTAGTAAGAAACTGTTTGTGAATTAGGAACACAAGTTTGCCCGTTTCTATGCAGTACGTGCGCAGCATTGACTCGAGCGCTTGAGCGCACCTTATGACTCCGAATGATAGGCGCTTGACGGAGATGAAATTCATTCCCTGATCCGTTTCAAATTCTATAGGTAATCCGAACGTAGAACACAATTTAAGTAACTCTTTCACTACCACTTTAATAACTCGATAACCGTTAGGGAGAACAATTTGATAAACCCCTTCACATTCAGAATTAGGCGGCTTCCTGCAACAGCTTCAACACATTCACGTAACGATGCGTCAGATTTTTGAGCAGCAATTAACTGTTTTCTACCCACTTTTAAGGCAGCATTACTTTCTTTCAAGCATTTATCATTTAAAGAGAGTTGTGGCTGTACAAATAATTTACATTCAGCGCTCGCTGGCAATGAAACCAAGAACAAAGTAAAAAAAAGTTAAGGACATTGTCAAATTTCTTTTTCTGGGCACGAATTACAGCACACGACGGAAAAAGAGAAGTGAACTTTGCCTTTGCATCATCTTGGTTGCTTAAAACGGGCACTGCAGATTCAATTGGGTACGGGAAAACTTTAGTTCCAGCCAAATCATTACCTAGAATCATATCCATCCCCTCGACAGGCAAGTGGGAATGCACACCAATATTCACAGGGCCAGAAACAAGTTCGGATTTGAAATGGACAGTGTGCAGTGGCACTGAAGTACATCCCATTTTGATACCACTAATGAGTACGTTATTACCAGTGTGCAATTTCGGCGAGAACGGCAGTGTACTTTCCAGTATGATTGACTGGGCAGACCCTGTATCCATTACAATAGATCTAGGACTGGAAGAATCATCTAAGAGTGCTACTGTACACATTTGCAATAACGACTCAAAGTGAGAAGAATTTGCTTGTGAACTTGACCATTTAGGAACACTACCCCTTTAGGCTTACCACCTGCCTTCTGCTGCCAAAGCTTAAAATTTGAGATCAAGCTGCCAGGCAATAAAACAAGATCAATGCAATAAAAACAAAGTCGCTTCTTATCGGCCACATTTCTCAGCTCACTCGCAGGTCTAAAAGAGCCATTTCCTTTATCTTTCCCTACCTCCACAGTGGAAAGAAATTTTGGAACATGCACAGGAGAAAATACGGTTTTATGCGTAAGCACAAATTCGTCGTCCAGAACGGCAGCATCAGACAATCTAGACTTTCTGCTTGTTTAAGTGCAGTGAAATGCTCTCTTGTAGACAGTTTTTAAAATCCTCTAGCAAAATTAGTTCCTGCAAATCTTCAAGTGTTGTAATTTTGGTAGAGACACCACCTCTCAAACAGCGTTTTCTTTTCACACGCAAACTCCATGAACGTTTGCTTAGCTGTTTTTGAACAAGCCCTAAACTTCTGTCCATATGCCTCCGGTACGAAACTTCAATTGGCAAAGCAGCACAAACTTTGTGTGCTTTGCCAGCAAGATTGCACTGCAACAACATTGCCCAAATATCCTTTGGCCATTTTAATTTAGCCGTGACCCATTCAAAAGCCACAAAGAACAAGTCCACTTCGGTTTCACGGAATGGAGGTACAAGTTTAACATACTTACCCACATCAAAGTTTGGTTGCCTAACATATAACATAAGTAATCCAATTCACTCAGTCAGTTGGAGTTTGGTGTGCTTACAAAGAGGTTGTCTTCCAAATCAGGTCTGAGGACTGGTTTGTCATGATAGAGTGATCTATTTTTCAATAGATGTGGCCCTAGCTCCTTTGCGGCTTCAGGGTATCCATATTTTTGACCACAGCAGGCTGGCTAGTTCCTGATCGCAGAGCGAGGCTTACAGGCATCGAGATGCTCGCTCGCTCACTTGAACGTTTAAGGCCAAGACTAAAATGCCAAGAGAGGTGTGCTTTCTCCAGTCAGAGAACCACTTATCCAGGGCGTGATCTGGAATGCGGTTGCGCGATTATCTATCGCTCGAGTTGACTCGGGTTTCAAGATAGTCAGGAGAGTGGGGAACCATTTACTGACTATAAGTTCTCTTAAAAGCTGACGGGTTGGATGGCAGCAGCTTCTAGCGTGATTACGCTAGGCGTGTTGTACCCTAAACCTATATGGGTATGGTTTTCGAACATGGTGTCTTTCCTCGACGGCTCTCCATGGGAAATTCCGATCAGGAGAGACCTTCTGTCTCAAGTGTGGGGTCGGTATTTCACCCTTGCCCTTAGACACTGAAACTATGGGTGTGGCCTCTGAGGGGGCGCATCTCATAGCTACTGCTTTGTAAACCGAGGTTGTTCAGACTATACTACAATCCAGAGCTCCTTCCACGACCCAGTTTTTATGGTGTCATCATCAGGACCCAGTTAACTGCCCGACTAGCGTGGTTCTGGAGTTCCTGCAGACTAGACTGTCCACAGGATTA
>JAUCNO010002808.1:0-10599 GCA_032353835.1 Enteromius viviparus | reverse complement strand
ATTAAACATTAAAATATTTATTAAAAAATAAATAAATAATATATATATATATATATATATATTTTGTATATGTGTGTGTGTGTGTGTGTGTATATATATATATATATATTTTTTTTTTTTTTTTACCAATCATGATTTCTAATTTGTTTATGATTTTTGAAAAAATTTGATTACAAATATAAAAGTATTATTACTGGATTTGCTCTCAAACATGATATTTAATTTCTTTTTGATTCATTTTATCAAAACTTTACACAAAACCGGATCAAAGATGTTACTAAAAATACTATGACTGGAATCGCTATCGAACATGACTTATAACTTTATTAGGCTCATTATTCTGTCAGGAATCTATTAATACTATCAAAGAAATCCTAACGTTACAATTAAAAATACTAAAAATAATACTTTACATCACAATACTCTAACTGTAGGTAATTTGGGGTTGGATCAAATCTGGTGTGTTCAAACGGCTGAGAACAGAAGACCACTGAGGATTTTCTCTCACACCCACACACATTGATTCATGCTGGACTGATGGATTGTGGGAAGATTCTCACCATTTCCTCTCTGATCACGCCCCATCAGCTTTCACATTACGAGCTCCGGTCTGGGCGAGCGCGCGGGTGGGCGGCTGGCCTTGTCTCAGAAGCCATCTTCCTCTCTTGCCCCTTTATCTCTCCGTCTATCTCTGGTTTATCTCTGCTCTCCAGGGAAAGTCTTTTCTGTGCGTTTAGGAGAGAGCAGTAGGGGCCTACAAATATAACAACACCAGTTCATTAGAAAGACATGTGAGGGACCCACAGCATCGTCATGACATCACTAGGGTTTTAATTAGCTGTCACACTTGGTTTATGGTGCAATCATGTGTAGTGCCCAGATACTTGTGTGAAATATAGATTTGTGCTTCATGGATGGACCGACTCTCGTTGAGTGCTTGAGGTTTCATTGAGGGGATGATTGATGGCCATTATAAAAAGGATACTTCCGACTGTAAAACCTGATTAAGTGCAGTCTCTGCTGTGCACTGTGCATGTGAACATCTATAAACTATGGTGAAATCACTGTAATGCACACGGTTCTAGCCATGTTCGTTTTAGTGCCACTGATGACCTTTGACCTGCAGATCATCCAGCTCAAGTGTTTTACAGCATTCAGAACTGATCTGAGAATTACAATTCACTCAATTTAAGATCTGACAATTAACATTTGAATTAAATGAACTGGAATTCAAACTAAATTGTGTAACTAAAACATCCAAATTTGTCATGTCATATTATTTAAAAAAAAGTAAAATATGGATGGATGGAAAAATTAATGGATGGCAGAATGATGAAGAATGAAGAATAGGTGAATAGATAGATAGATGGATATATGGATAGATGGATGGATATAACAGATAGATATGACAGAACAATTTAATGATAGGTGGATGATTCATTGAACAATATAGATGGATGGATTGATGGATGGATGGATGGTTGACTATTAGTGGATGGATGGATTGATGGATGGATAGATGGATAGATAGATGATAGATAGTAGATAGATGGATGGATGGATGGATGATTCATAGAACAATATGTGGATGGATGGATGGATGGATGGATGGATGGATGGAATGAAAGATTGATGAATAGATGGATGAATGAGTGGATGGGTGGGTGGCAGAATGATAGGTGGATGCATGGATAGAATGAAAGCTAAATGGATGGATGGACGGATGATTCATAGAACAATATGTGGATGAATGGATGGAATTAAAGTTGAATGGATGGATAGACATTGGATGGATGACAGAACAATATAATAATAGGTGAATGATTCATTGAACAATATAGATGGATGGATTGATGGATGGATGGATGGATGGATGGAGGGTTGAACATTAGAATGGTAGGTGGGTGGATGGATGGATAGATAGATGGATGAATGGGTGGGTGGGGATGACAGAATGATAGGTGGATGGATGGATAGAATGAAACCTAAATGGATGGATGAATGAAAAGTGGATGGTTGGAAGTAAAGAAGGAAGGATGGATGGATAGACAGATCAATCTGCTTTAAACCATAATTCTACACTAGTCAAACCATTTGAAATGGTAACACTTATAGATATAAACAGCTGGATGTGTGTGAAAGTGACCGTCGGGTCAGAGGTCATACTGCAGATGATCCTCTTCAGAGCTCCGTGCCCCAAGCGGCTCATTTACTGGTCTGACCCTCACGCACCCGCCTCATCTGGCCTCCGGACGAGGAGCTTGACAGTGACAGTCTGATCTTAATCAATGACCATTGATTTCCCACTTATCTCGGCCACAGATGGTCGATGCATCGGCCGGCGGTCCCGCAGCATAATGCTATAATGGAGGCCGGCTCGGGAATTACGTGCTACTTCAGAGTCCGTGACACTGAACTCTGCCCCATTTCATTCCCAGTCGAGAGACGGCTGATTAAATGTTTTCATCTTTGTTCGAGTGAAACACAAGACATCGATAACATGCTCAGGCCTCAGCAGACAAATAGATTCTTATTTAGCATCAGATGATGGATTCATGAGAGGAATTATGGGAGGAAGTCAGCGAGACAATGATCCTATGTTAATGCCTCGATTTTTACCAGGAACGGCTTATTTAAAGCTTCTTTGTTATATAGCATAACATTAATAAATAACAAGCTTCCCAATGTTTTCATGTCCACAAGGCACGGTAAGAAACAGCAGATTGTAGAAATGTTATTTAATACTGAATGCCGTATCTCCCTGCAGGGGCCCTGTATTTATATCAGTTTCTACAGCACGGCTAAATCTCATCATCATCATCATTGTTTCTCCATCTGGAGACGGCCCAACACAAACAAGTGAACAGAAAAAACATCAATTATTAAACTGACATCATTTCTTTCCCTGTCAAACAATCAATATGTGCAATAGCAGTCCTTCTTTTCTCCAGCTCCATGGTTACTTACTATTTATAGCTTGCTGAGGACCAGTATTATGCAGCGTCCGCCGCTTTACGCCTGCTTCACACTAACTTTCCATCTAGTTTGAGCGTGCTGCTATCAGCTGCTGTTAACATGCTTTAATTAACGGTAAAGTGAAAAATATGCATCACTTCATCAAGTTACACCATCTTGATTCACTGGGTCATTCCTAGTTTGCTGTCCAATTAAATATCATTATATGTCTGAACTTTTTATTAAACATACTGTTTTACAAGATGGAAATCATATTCGATTGCTTTATCCACAACATCACAGTGTTTAAACTGTAGTTCTCTGACATTGATTAATGGTTACATGGCTCGCAGGTAAACAAATAAAATATTCCACCTCTACATCTGTTATTTTAAAATGATTTATTTTTGTCTTACATTTTTATGGTTTAGTTTATTTTATTAACCTGCAGTTTCTTTACAAAGCCCAGTTTGGAAAATCTTGACGTAATATCATCTTTAATGCACGTCATGTACTTTTTTTAGATCAATATGGTATAAGAGTGTCTTTTTTTCATTGTGACATCAAACGTAATCTAAAAGTAGTCAGACTATATTACCGGAAATGTGTTGTGTAATGGGTTACATCTTTCACTGTGTATATATTTTAGCACTGGATATATAACTTGCATGTGACTTTATCACTTTAGCAGATTCCTGCTTTGATTTGTGTAAAGTCATGGCCAGAGCATATTTCTAAAAAACAGCAGGTTCATTTCAAAAGGAAGTGCAGAGGAGTAAAAGACTGCACTGTGGTTTCTAATATGTACCTATAATCAAAGTCCCTTTAAAGTTCACTCAGTTCACACAACTCCGATCTTTAAAAGCCCTAGGCAGGAGTTTACACACTAGACGCAGATACAGCTCCATCTACTTGAAAAGGGAAAGAACGAGATCTGTTTCTTAAACACCACATTTTACATCAAAAATAAAATGTGAGTTGTGTTGTAGCTCAGATCATCCAAAAAAGGTTATATTTTTTATGCAGATGCAGCTATTCAAGAGTAAACAGGCAATTGCACAACAATATGAATTCTCCTTTTCATCTCCTCTATTATGTCCACTGTAAAGGGAACTGACTCTGTATCCTAAGACTATCATCCGGGTTGTGACTAGTTCATGTAAAGTGCATGAATAAGCAGATGTTGTTACACTGTAGCACACAGATCAAAGAGAAGCTGAACAGGGAACGGGAAAAGCCTTGATTAAAAGGACACCTGCGGAGCTCCAGTTAAATGCATGGATATAAATCACATTGTTACTAGAATCTGTCCATTTACAGTCTAATGTCTTTAGCACAGATCTTCAAAATCAAGAAGAGGGGGAAGTCAGGGACATCCTCTGATTTACAGATGGAGTCATTAATGGAGTAAATACAATATTTCAATGTTTTCTAGTTACTGCAAAATCTAAAAAAAACCCAGGTTATAGCTAAATGCATTAAATGTATTAAAAAAAAGTATGGTCTTTCTTTTTCCTAAAAGGAAAGAAGTGTTGAATGAACAACTGTGTGACCCATAGAGGCAAGTTATTAGTTTTATTCCAAGACAAATGTGTTTTACGCATCTTCTTGTAAGTCAGCTGATGCTGAGTGTCTGGGGAGACTGAAGATAGTGTTTTCTGCAGGGAACGATGCCAGTCTGCTGCATAAAAACCATTTAAATGGCTGCTGATGGATGCCAATGTCTTGTGGTTATAAATAGCTGTAAGTGGTTTTATGTCCAGATAAACACTCTACATAGCTTTCCATTGTAAACTGAGGAGATGTTAGGTCTATTTCAAATCCTAGTGAGCTATTAATATCTATCTATCTATATACACACACACACACATATGTAAGGTCCCGCCTACTTGGGCCAGGATGTTCTTCCAGCTCTAAGAGAAGAGACTCCTCGGGTTTTCCTAACTTTGGTTCTCAAGTTTCACTTTTATGTTTACCTCGTTTTAATCTGACTTGAGAATTGAAATCTAAGAAGCTTCCAATAAGTTCCACTCGTGCAGTGATTAAACTAAAACCATGCTGTATTTGTTTGGTACACATGCATAACCAACCAAAAGAATAATTCAGAAATGATATATACTGTACGTATGACATTTGAGTCACCCTGAATGAAAATCACTTCATTGCAATGCATTGTATGAGCAACTTATCCATATACATTCATTGCATTTCACCTCACATGCATCAACTTACCACCTGTCCAAAAACATCCTCTGCATCAGAAGTGAGTCTAAGATACCTAAAATACCATATTTTTGAGTCAATCAGCACATCTCAAACCTCATTTGCGTATGTATTCATACTTTTTCAAATATGCCGTGCGAAGATGCAGCGCAGCAGCCATCGTACATCCTCAGAAGGACTTTAATGGTGCTTTAATGATGCTTTTTCATCATTTTAGGAGCTAGACAGCACATGCCCTCGTTCACCTTCAACGTAATGACAGTATTTTAGTGTTTTAAGGGTGAACTACTGGCTTTATCTGTGCACAATTTCAGGCCAGAAACCAGAAAAGAGTTTAATTGTGCCAAATGAAGTCTAAATTACTCTCTGGATCGTAATGTTCTGTTTCCCACAGTATAATGTGGAGCGCTGGCCACCCAAACGCAATGGAGATTAACACAATGAGCGTGACCTAATAAAAACGCTGAATGTAACAAGCTGTGCTATGCTACAGTTATTCGACCTGCTAAACTGCACCCAGTGACTAACACTCTTCAAAATAAAGAGGATTTATATCTTTATTTTGGCGAGTTCCCGCATGCAGCAAGAGATCTGGTACGACCAGATGCAAATCTACCGTAGTTGCACAAGAGAGAGAGTAAAAAAAAAACTGCACAAGGAAAAGCCAAAACACACGAACGGAAGAAGGTCAGAGCACAGAATCAAGGAGATTGATGGCGCATTTACGAGAAAAAACCCTGTTCAGCCGCTGAAGGCTCGTCTCTTTCATCACAAGATCAATTCTCCGTGACAAGGCCCGCTGGATACGTGGGTTTAAATAGAGTTGTTCAACTCTGAGACAACTTAGGTCACCAAAGGATTTCTTGGGAATTGCATTGCAAACCTGAGAATGTCAGGCTTTGAGAAAGTGTCATTTCACCTTAAGTGGATTGTAAATTAAGATAAAGGCCTTCGGAAGCATTAGTTGGACTTTAAACCATGAATACATTAAGTCAATATCAATAGTGGCCCTAATAATAAACGACACTGTAATGAGTCGCATGGACCGGGAGCGGGACCTCAGTAGAGGCTTTAGTCAGAGGGGAAATTGCCTTATGAAATGGAAAGATGCACAAAAGGGAGTTTCACGCAAGCACTGCCGGCCACTAGTTTGAGGCTTTTAATTCTTCCATTTACATGAGGGTCATAATGGGTGCGCGATTCGATTAGTCTTCCCTCAATTTAATTAGTCTGTGAGATGATGGCTTGTTTCCTGAAAGGACTTTGTTGTATGCCGGAATACTGATGAATCACATTTGTACGGGACCGACTAAACCTTTACGCCAAAAACATACGCATTTACCAATTTTGAGCAAATAAATATTGCTTCCCCAGGATATAAACATGTTTTGCATTGCAAACTCTTATTGTGGAGGATCCATCCGTGCATGTTATTGTAAAGGAATAAAATGCTGGTAATAATTCATAAAAAATGTAATAACTTGCTTTTTTCCCTCTTATTTTTCAACCGATTTTCATGCGTTAACATCCTCTGGGAAGTTCGTAATTACGAGCTGAAAAGTTCAAAACCCCTTCGGTGCAAGACTTTTTAAACTCTACATCTACAAAATGATGAACAAAGATTGTGTGTTGGATGAGTTGTTGCTTTGCTATGTTTTTATTCAACATTATTATATATTCTGCACAAATTGTGAACCAGTTTTGTGCTTAGTATTTTATAAAAAAAATCATATTCATCTTCAAAACATTAAAAATGTTTACTCATTAATTACAATGAAATAATATAAAATAATAATCTTATAAAATAAAATAAAATATTTAAATAAAATATATTTATTTGCAAAATTTACTAGCAATTTTTAAGTTTAAACTGGTAGTTATGTAAATTTTGAATGGGGTAAATAAAAAAAAACATTAATTTTAACAAATGTATTATTAATACAGATGCTGCATCCATTGCAAATAAAAAAAAAAATCAATTTTTTAAGAAAATCTTTTCATTATTTAATTTTTACGGTGACAGATATGTGTGCTCAACTCATAAATACAACATTTCTTATATGACTTAAATGCACTTTGTTATCCAAAATTATTGTTGCGTCACATTATGGCAAAAAAAGGGTTACAAATGCTCTTGGTGGACGTGTATCTTTTCGACATCAGAGAAACATCCTTCAGACGAGCAAAAAACAACACTAGAGCATCAAAAGCCATGATCTCCGATGAATCCTTGAGAGACAAACACCTCCTGTCACTTCTTATTACGAACGACATACGATGTGCTTGCACCATCTGACAGGCTGCATTAAACCCAAGTGCTACCATCTCTTATTTGAGAGGATGACGAATGGCATTGGGATAGAAGACGTCAGAAATCTTTGTTGTGAAGCCATTTTGAGTAAAAGCGATGCATTAAACAATTATGTTTTTTAAATTTGACATGAAAGTGCAATTGAAAGCCATTCATTACGCTTCTATAATGTGAAATATCTCTAAATTGAAAAAGAACAAGGCTTGATTGGATGATGAAAAATGGCTGTTACATAGCAGAATAAAGCCTGGATGAATCGTGAAGCACTACAGCCCTCCTGAAACACCACCAGTGATGGGAAATGACCAGAAACCTGTATTAAGAAAGTAAACAATGCTGATTATGACTGAACGCTGACTTAAGGACTTTAGACTGAAAAAGCAAATGTTTAGGGCTTTCCGATACTGATACCTTGAGTTCGATACCGGTTCCTGAACAATACCTTTTATGAAATTAGTTTTAACAAAATTTTCTCAAAAAATATTTTTTTTCAGCTTGTTGACATTTCTACAGACTCAAAACCTCATCTCCAGAGCCACTGCATGGAAAAAATATATCCAACACAATGAATCAGTGCAAATTAGTTTTACTAAAGTTCAAATAGTTCTGTTATGATATCTTTACACTAGTGCATTTTTATCTATATTTACAATAGCCTTACCATTTTTTCACCTCGGAAGATTTTGTGTATTAAAATTTAGTTTTAATGCATAAGACATTTGTCTTTTAATTAATGACAATTCAATGTTATTGTTGGAAAATAAAGTTTTTACAATTTAAAACACTGAAGAAATACTGTTTTAATCATTTTTGTAGTAGTCTATTATGTACATTCTACTAAACAATAGTAATATATTTCTTCTGCCGTGTCCAAAACAAACTTGGCATGAATACCTTGACAGTTCTGTGTGTACATGATATGAAGATAGATTTACTAAATGAAACGATCAAACCCTCGGAGCAGTTCTGGAGATGTTATTCATGTAGCCTACAGTATTATTGTCCTCATTTAGTGAGAAGCAAGACGTTAATATCAGCGGAAGCGTCACGTGCAGGTCAGTATGCTAGTAAACAAAACCATGTGTCTGTGCCATATATTAATACAGACCTAACCTAAACTAATATTATAAAATATATTTTGTAATTTGAAGTAAAATAAATGTAAATTCTAACCAAATATAAAAACGTAACTCAATATTTCTGAGTGCAAAACACATACAATTTACAAAGCTATCTGGTGTTTGCCAACAGCAGTCTAAATAGCAGGGTGTTGTTGGATAAGCACACACTCTCGGCCTGTCATGTGTAAACAGGCGACAGGCAAACTTGGCGAAGTTTCCGTGTTTGCACATATCTGTTTGTCCCGTCATGCTGCTGGAGTGAATTGGCACTCGTAATTGGTTCCCGGGGTGCATTGTGGAAGACCCTGACTTTGGCACAAGCTTGGGCAACAAATAAAAGCGTCATTATGTGCAACCAGCAGGCCGTTATTTAGGTGCCATAAATACTGCAACTAGAAGTGCTATTAGGACACACAATTACACAGCGGATTATCAACTGTTCACTTTGGCCATCGACAGCTGCTCGGCCTGTTGGCCAATAGATCGGCTGTTTCGGCAGATGTTCAGACAAGCCTGATTGAGTTTGATGACATGTTGAGAGCACAAGAGTTTCATCACAATTTGTATATTACTGGTACGGTAAAGAACACATGAATAGGTTTAGTGTGTGGAAATTTCATTTGAGTAGCCAATATATATTTATATTTAATATAAGTATGCTTTCAGAATTATGCATGCAGAATGCTACAGAACTGGAGTTTTAGTAATACTACTGCAAAGTGTATAATTTCTACTATGTAAAATGTGTAATGTAGAAATAACAACATGGAAAATAAAAGTGTCTGTTTATATAATATATGTGTGTACTGTGTATATTTATTATGTGTCAGGCCACAGGACTGCACTGGGATCGGTGCAGTCAACTGCAGACACTCATTGGCCAAACGAGCTAATCACCGCCACCTGGATTTCATTAGGTGAGCATGTTTAAATGCTCAGCTCACCAGTGTGACAGTGGCGGTGATCGAGGTAACACCACCGAGGTAATATCCTTACTGTTTACCTTAAGCCTCATGTTCCATGTTGATCGTTGTATTTACTTGGAAATACTAACCATTGTGGAAGTCTCTGTTTTCATGCTGCCACTTCAGTTTGGAGATCTCTAACACGGAGGATCTACCAAAAGAACGCCTAAACTCACCTGGATTCACTTACCTGAATGAGCACTTACCTGCACCACGAAAGCCTTGAAGAACACACTCAGTTCACTGGAGCATCACGTGAGTTTGGATATCACTTACCTGTGTTTACTCACCGTCGTACTTACCTGTCTTCACAGACCACTGTGCTGAAGACTCATCGTTTACCAGATTCATTCTACATATGAATGGAAAGGAGCAACTCACCAACGGATCTTCCGACTACTGTGAACTGTGTGTGCCCCATCACCGCTGAACGGAGTTCAGCTCATCTTACATTCAAAGACTTTCCTAAACTTTCAATAAACCTCCTTAAACTTACCTTCACGTCTCCTCCTCCTTGCACTGAGCCGTTACAGGGACAATACATATTAATGAACATTTTCACAAATGTAAATATGTCAGATTAAAGCCTACGGCTAATTTCCATCTGCAGACCCCCTGGCAGGTTGGTTTTACACACAGATTAATAAATGCATACAAAGCCATATATACAGACTATATACAATGAGACAAGTACAAAATCAGTGATCACATCATATTAAAACAAACAATAACAACAAGAGTGAGTAACAAGGGACAAAATAGAAAACCAAGAAGCATCAACTCTATTACAAACACCAAATTTGCACATGCCCTGACTGACCTGATATTGGACTGATCCAAATTATACCATTCTATATTACACTAACCCGCATTACACTGACCCTTATTGAACAAACCATGTTAAACTGTCTCTAATCGCACAACCCATTTTGGACTAATAATTGTATTTGTAACATATTTATAAGCTCAATAAGGGAAATATAGATATTAATATAAATAATTACTATTAATCATGATTAATTGC
>JAUCNO010002807.1:0-10601 GCA_032353835.1 Enteromius viviparus | reverse complement strand
GTGCTTCTACTACATACTGAGCAAAGGGTCTGAATACTTAGGACCATGTGATATTTCAGTTTTTCTTTTTTAATAAAGTTGCAAAAATGTCAATAATTCTGTGTTTGTCTATCAATATGGGGTGCTGTGTGTACATTAATGAGAAAAAAAAATACTTAAATTATTTTAGCAAATGACTGCAATTTGCAAATAAGAGTGAAAAGTTTAAGGGGGTCTGAATAATTTCACTGTATATTCCAATTTTCTATAAAATGTTTTGAGAACTTTTTTGTAAGCAGAATTTGAGAGATTTTAATATTTGTTTGCACTATTAAATGAAATGTATGTTCTTCCAGACATTTATGTTGTGGGATCAGTGTTTTGACTTTTTACTTTGCACAGCCAGCCTGACACAGCCACACAGGCTCAACCAATAGCATGATTTTAGGGTGGGACTATCTGTTTGTCTGACCAATGGCAGATGGGAGGAGTAATCAAGAAACCTGTTTGGGGTCCATAAGATGTAAATATGCTTACAAACACACACAAAAAAGTTCTTATTTTTAACAAGTTCATTGTGCAATACAGTTTTTTTAATGCAAAATTCTCATGTTGTATACTATATTTTGTCGAAACATATTTTTAAATCATCCACCACTTACAAAAACACATTGCACATACAGTTGCAAACTGTATAAACAGCATGTGTAGTATGCCTGAATATATCCATTCATATTCTGCCAGAAGTCGGAAAACTGTACCAGCTCTATAGTTCACAAGAGGCAAATGTCCCCTGATTCCAGAGAACGAGTGTGAGAAAGACAGCTGACCTTTCAGTTCACCCGGGGCAGGTAAGACTCTGATAGAAGCAGACACCGGTGCAAAAGCTGGGTTTCAAATGCCAGAACGGGGTGTTTGATGGGAACGAACGTCTGCAGCTCCCTGAAGATGATAGTACACACTGGGTAAGGAGAAACACAAACAGCATGACGTTGGTTTCATTGCCATGAGTTAGAAAGCAGCCTTTAAGCAAGCACACATACACAGCTAGTATCGTGCATTTTTAAAATAACTGAAAGACTGTTGTTTTCAAGGGTCAGAAAAAAGCACACTGCAACTCTTAGAACTCAAAATTTTCTCTTCCTTCCAACAAGAGCATTTACCGAACTACGGAAATGACTCATCTAAACTTTTTCACAATTTCCTGACGTCACACGGATAAATGCATGTTGCTATATGAGCACTGAGATCAGCGCTGTTACTCATTTCATGCAAAAAGGGGGCGTTTCTTAAACAGACCGCTCAGATAGAGGGTGAAAAACGGTCACGAAACACAAAAAAGAAATGCATGATATTATTGCATGCTTGTATCGTGGGTTTGTCTTAAAATTGCCTTCTGTTGTTTCTAAATTGAGCTAATTAGAATTACTACACCATAAAACACTTTTTACAAACACCTTTTGGCTTTTGAGATGTTATTAAATTCCCTCGTGAGGCTGTTTTCAAGAAACCCTCACATTCTGCTCATACTGATTGTTTTGACCTGAGATGACTTTCAACGACTCTAATTCTCAAAGACCTTTAAGCTGAGAGCAAATAGGCTTAAGAGCAGTGAATATCTGTTTTAGTGAGGTGAAACGCTGTTAGTCGCCTCACCTGACACAGTTGGTTCACTGTAGGTGTGAGAAAATAACAGCAGTCTGAGACAATTAGCGGACAGGAATATTAATATGCAAGTGAAAAGTTCAGCTGCCTCATAATATTATAATGCATAAATGTTATAAAAGGTTAGTTTAATCAAAAGTAAAAAAATCTGACATTATTTAGTCACCTTCATGTTGTTCCACACTGGTATGACTTCCTTTTATTTCTGTATAGCAAAAAAAGCAACATTTTACTATGCATTTAAAGGAAGGAAATCATTTGAAATGACATGTTGGTGAGTAAATGGTGAGTAAAGGACATAATTTTCCTCTGAAACACCTAATCATACCTCACTGACTCACTGTACGTGACATTCATTACTCCAATCAGACCAACTCACCTTCCTCCCACTGAAGTGAAACTCCTCTATATTTTTCTGAGCTAAGAAAAGGAGTACACATCTTCACTAAACAAAAGAACAGGAAGTTCTAGATGCCTTGATGTAAACAGAGTTTTTAAACAAAGTAAATCATTTTGGAATATATATATATATATAGAGAGAAGGAGAGAGGGAGAGAGAGAGAGAGAGAGAGAGGAAGAGAAACTATTTACAATTTATATTTTATTTCTGGTTACAAATTACATGATGAAAATTGTAGTCAGTAATGTATTCAAGATTACTAATGCATTCTGAGTACTTCAGAGGATCAATAAATTTATGAATAATTTACTGCTATTGTGTGACTAATTTGCAATCATGTCATCCATAAAAAAGTAAATATAATCTGATTAGCAGCATTTTAACACATGTAAAACTCAAATTGGTTTTATTTAGTTAATTTAGTCACATAATCCAGGTTACATGTCTTTAGCTACAGCTAAAAAAAACAATATTATGTATTTATTAATTTAGTGTGTTAAAAATAATTAGGTTAAAAAAAATATTCAGGTCACTGCATATTCATAACAAATTACACACTATGTAGAATCTAATTTCTAATTTTATCCTGCTACACTTGCTCTTTTACTAGTGCTAATGGCTTCATGGATTTGATAATTTAATTACTACAATTAAATATTAAGCTTGGAAGTCTATTTTTATCATGCTAGTCAATAAGAAAAAGTAGAATAAACACTAGGTATCTGTCAAGTCCCCTCTCTCCCTCTCTCTCTCGCTCTCGGACTCACACCAATTGATCCATACAGGCAGCCCCCCCTTCTCTATTTATGTGAGGGGGTATAAAAGGAGCAGCCTGGTCTGGAGCTCGCGGAATTCTTCTCTTATTGCGCAAATCTTCGCGGACAGACACACGGAGATGTCAGGCACTTCGCGCGCACAGCTGTGTTTCCTCCTGTTGAGCGTCACGGCTCTCCGGGGACACGCGCGCTTTCTGGACATACAGGTGAGATATTCACACCTGCTCGCTCACACACACACACACACACACACACACACAAAATCGTTAGAGTAGCTTCATAGCTTTATGTTAAACTTCTGCTGATGTAACTATCGCGAGCTCTGTGAGTGTTTATTGTTGTTTTGACTTAAACAGTCGTTGTGCAATAACGTTGTGCACTGCAAAATGTGTCTGTCAGGAAACCTTAAATAATTTTAATGCAAGTACATTAAAAAATTGTTATTGAGGATCGAGCAGAAATACATTAACTGCAAGTTCGTTTTTGTCGTGCACATGCTTTAGCATTTAATATGTGTGATTAAATAGGCTGTAGCTTATGTTTCTGTATGCAGTGTTGCAAAGTGTTTTATTTCTATGCAATGTTTTATGAAACTTTAACGCTCTTTTGAATCCAAGGAGTCCTAAAGTCCTTATTTGCTTGCGCACTACTCGTTGGGATGCAATAATAATTCGTTTATATTGTTTGTTTTGACGCCTTTTTCTACTTCGAGTCATGCCAATGTCCTGTTTTTTTGTTGTTTTATCAGGATAACGAGATCAGCCCGGAAGGATTATTATCTCTGCTCAACTCTGAACTAAAGCGAGAGTTACCAGAGGAGTTTGTGTACCGCCGAGCGCTCAGTGAGTGACAACAGAAACCTCTGGGATTTCATTTGCCAAACGATACGCGTCATGGATAATAAATGATTTATATAGTGATGTTGACTTCATTTGTGTTAATAAGTAGTTTTTAACCGTTTAATCGCCATATTAGCACAATATGGCACTTTTTATTATTTAAAGAGTGTTTTTTCATCATACTCTGTATTTGTTTCACATCTTCTGTTGCTCTCAGGATGTCTGGACATGGTGGCCGTAGAGGGTCAGTTTACATTCACAGCAGAACGTCCACAGTTAAACTGCGCCGTGTTTTTCATCGGCGAGCCTAGTGACATCATTAGCATCGAGTATGATTCGGTCAACATCGACTGTAGAGGAGGGGATTTCATAAAGGTGAAATGTTCTTACACTTTTGTTGCTTATAAAGTAATTTAATAGCATTGCAGCCAATTATTTTGTTCTAAATATGGACAAACACAGCTGGTGTGTTTGTGTAAGTCTCTACCTGTTCAAGCTGCGAGTGTACACTAAGCCAGGTTAAGCAAGGGCGCCAAAAAATCACGTGTCATATAATTTAATGCTAGGTCATACAACAACAAGCATGTTTACAATTATCTAAAATATTCAATTAAAAATCCAATTTAGCAAAAGTCATTACAGACTAATTTTGTCATATAATTCTGAACTAGTGCAACTTTTCATGTGCAAGATTGATGTCAAATTAAAATCCTTTAATAAACTGAAAAACCCAGTTGGGATATAGTTGAAGTTAATATATTGAATTAATGAGGAAATAAAATAATGTTTAAGCACTGAAACAAAACTGGCGTGAACTCTACTGACAGGGTGAACTGAAGGGAATTACGTAAACTGAACTAAATTAGACTTGAGGCACACATCCACACACACAAATATAATGGTGTAAGGTGTGCTTTCAAAGAATTTTCACTTAGAAATCGCTAAGAAATGTAACGTTACAGCAGAAACACCTGAGTAGTAGAAAAATCATGTATGTTTAATGCAGACGTTTTGTCTTTAAGGTATTTGATGGCTGGGTGATGAAGGGCGAGAAGTTTCCCAGCTCACAGGACCATCCACTTCCTCTGTACGAGCGTTACACTGATTACTGCGAGACTGGAGTGACTCGACCAATCGTACGGTCGTCTCAGAATGTCGCCATGCTGTTCTTCAGACTCCACCAATCAGGGAGCAGCTTCACAGTAACGTTCCGCAAACTCATCAATCCTTTCCGTAAGTGCACAGAAATACAAAAAAGACACTGGAATTTATGCTTTCCTCGTTTAAAATGTTGCCTTTCAGCAGTACTGATGTACTTGAAAACTAATGTCACTAATGTCCAGAAGGTTCAGAGTATTTACACCGTCACCCGAATGACATATGGCCCACGCAGAAACCATGCTTGAAGCTTAACATGCAAGATACTGATGGTTAACCATCTGTCTCTCTCTCTCTCTTTCTCTCTTTTCGTAGCCTGTAATGTTGTGTCTCAGACCCCAGAGGGCAGTTTCACCATGATCATTCCACAGCAGCACAGGAACTGCAGTTTTTCCATCATCTATCCAGTGGAGATCCAGATTGGAGAACTCAGTCTTGGCCAGCACAATGATCTCAAGGTGAGCATTTCCAGTAAAGAAATGTACCATTTACACAAATCAGCCTTCCCAGTGAATAAATAAAATGAAATAAAAAAATGTTACTTCTTATTATCATTTTTTTTTTGTTTAAGTGTTTATAAGAAAGCACAAGTCTTATTTTCTAGTCAAGGAACAGCAGTTACACAAACCAGCCAAAAAATAAGAATAAAAAAATAAAGAAATGAAATTTCTTGTTACATTTCACATTGTTTATAAGGTAAAATACAGCTTTGTTTTGGCCAAAATTCTGACGTTTAAATATGATTTCTGGTCAAGAAATCTAGTAATTACTAAAAAAAAACAAATTAAATTAACAAAATATTTTTTACAATTTTCATTATAAGTCTTTCTGTCTTTAACTTGAAGCTGGGTGTGCAGAACAAGGAATAAGATAGAATAGAGTATAATAGAGTTGTTGTTTACTTAATAATGTTTATTTGATACAAGCTAATCTCTATTAAATATAGAGCTAATATAAAGGCACAGATAAATTATAATGAATTTGGGATTCTGTTTTTGTCATATAGCGGTCCATTCTTGGCTGTGCCGGTTCTGGAGACTTTGTGGAGCTTCTGGGTGGAAACGGCATGGACACGTCCAAGATGTTCCCTATGGCAGATCTCTGCTACTCCTTTAATGGACCAGGTGACCATTTCTACTTTATCTGTTGTTCATCATCATTGGTTCCAGCAGCAATCATTCTCAGCAATTTAACGTGCGAAGTATCGCATAAACCTCTCCATATCTCTCTTCCCATCAGCTCAAATGAAGGTCGGCTGTGATAACACTGTGGTCAGAATGGTGTCGAGCGGGAAGTTTGTAAATCGAGTTACTTTTCAGTATCGGCTACTGGGCCACCAAGAGCTTCAGCAGATGAAGGGCAACAGCGTTGAAGACGTGTGTTTAAGAGCATAAGAACCTCCGTTCCCTGCTCTTGTTCAGGGGGATGCCAAACTTAGTTGAGTTTGAGCCTTTGTATATTTTCCTTATTACATTTTTTGTTATTTTTTGCCTCATCTTTTCATTCGACACTTCTGTACTTTTTAATATCATAAACTTGTAAGATCTGTGGCTGATGTTAAATAAAATATGTACTTGTGTTGGTGCACATCACTGTTTTGTTCAGCATGTTTCATTTTGAAGCACCCAAAAAAAAACTGGAATTCTAAAGAGCGGTACTTCCCAAGTATTACAATCCAGTATGTACGACAAATGTAATTGTCTTTATTTATTTATCTGTATTAAACAACTTTTGTAATAAAATCAGTAAACATGAGCAAAGAGAACTCTGGTTACGGTAATTTTTAATTTTACTCTGGCATTTGTTCTAATCTACTCATTTTGTAGAGTGAAGCAAATTTGTTCTGTTACAAATGACTTGGTGAACTTTCATCAAAGGAACAGTGCACCTTAAAATGAAAAAATGTTAAAAATGAATTCGCCCTCAGGTCCTCAGATGAGTTTCTTCGTCAAAACAGACCTGGAGGAATTTAGCATTGCATCTCACAAGTGGATCCTCTGTAGTGAATGGGTGCCGTCAGAATAAGAATAACATATCCATAATCCACACTACTACAGTCCAAAAGTTCAGTGATTGTAAGAAACAAATATCATTAAAATGTTTTTATCTTCAAAACACTGCTTTCGGATAAAATATAAGAATTTTTGGGTGAAATATTTCTTTCATATAAAATTTATTGTGCAAAAAACACATTGCTTTATATATTATGGAATCATACTGCTTATTGTTTAGTTGCACCATTAAAACAATTAAAAGTGTCAAATGTATATCAGCATCTAATCTTCCAGTATGTATTTTATTTTACACAATGGCAGTCGTCATGTGCTAAAAATGCAATGATTGCCTGAGAATATCAACCTGAATGAACGGCAAGTAAAATGTCCATTCACTCTAGGAAAGGCTACTTGTATTAGCAACTTTTCTGAGATTGACTGTATTATTGAGCCATCAAGTTTAATTCTCATAATTAAAAAAACTCCAATCTTTTGAATAACAATCAAACTGCATTATAAAACAAGATACACAACTTGGACCTTTTCATGAAAACTGCTGACTTGAATCCAGAGACTGAATAGATGGCTTCATATATACTTTTAAATCAACAGATTGATTGCCACACTCTTGTACCGAGGATGCTCATCATCGCTGACAACCTGCTTACATCATGACTGCAGAAGAGTTGGGCTTTGCCTTATCCTGTCAAATCTGTCCTATGATGGAGGACGATGTTCAGACACGTCTTTCTTTTGCATGCACCAGGCATCACCAACGTCCCCTCGACATTTTGACTGTCCCTCAACATGACGTAGGAACTAAAAGAAGTGATTGTTCTTAAAGAAATAGTTCAACCAAAAACACTTTTACCGTAATACTTTATACCACTACTTAACAATGTTATGGTAGTTAGTGTAAATATATGTGTGTATTATATGAAGTTACATTAAAGATTGTTTTGGTAACACTTCATTTTGATAGTCCACTTTAGACAATCTACTAACAGTATGTAACTTTGCAACTACATGTCAACTAGCAGTCATTAGAGTATTATTAGACTGTCTTTATTTTAGTGAATCCAACATACGACATACTGACTATCAGAAACTTTGCAGGTATATGTCAAGTCATTCTACTAAGAGAGTTAGTAGACATGTAGTTGGGAATTAATGAGAATTAGTTGACATAGTTACAAAGTTACTTATAGTTAGTAGAATGTCCAAATGGACTATCAAAATAAAGTGTAACCTTTTTTTCTGCCAGATAATTAACATACAGATTACAAAACTGCCTAAAACGGATCTTACTACTCCTAATAGAGGGTAAGAAGATACAGATACACCTGATAGTTATCAGTGTTTACAAAATACAAAAGATTTCACAACTTTAATAGGTTGGTTTATTTGCATTATATCAGTTAATATGGTTATTATTACGGTATTTAACTGCACATTTATCATAAAATCATAAAATAAAAAAATATTGATACTGTATTTTTATTCTGGCAACCACAGCTGTTTTTTTACTGTAAATTTACTGTAAAGGGTTAGTTCGCCCAAAAAATAAAATTAGCTATTAGCCTAAATTAAAATATGTTTTAAGTACCTTTAAAGCATTCTAGGAGTATGCGACTAACTTTTTTCAGATGAATCCAATCAGTTATATTAGTTCAGAATACATAAAGTAATGTGCATGCATCCATATTAACACATCCCTTACGTGCCTCCAGGTGGTGAATAAAGGCCTCCTGTAGTGAATCCATGCGTTTTTGTAAGAAAAAAAGTGTCAATTTTTTAAACATAATAATATGTGTAATGAGCGCAGAGAAAGAACAAAACAAAATGCCATTAACAAATTAGAAGCACAAATTGGGAAATGTTGGAGGATTTCGATATAGTCATAGAGATTGTACTATGCTAAAGTAAGGAAACTTTGCTTCACACCATGCATGCGGCACATACCGTACACATCCGGAGCGTCTTGCACTACAGTCAGAGAAAGTGAGAAAAACACTTTAAAATAATAATAATAAAATAATATACTAAGACACCCCAATTTTTTATATCAAGCACTGATGAAAAGAACTGTTTTATAAAAAATAGCTGGATGCAGATGAGAAGCCAGACCTGTAGAATTTACAAATGGCCACACCCATTTTTACTCAAAAAAGTCTTGATAGTGCAGTTGGCAATACTTAATTGGCCACTGCTAGATCTGAATGTAAATAGGTCACGTGTTGCGTTCGTCCAATCAAAGACACTGACACGTGAATATGCAAATGAATATGCAGAGATAATTATTAAACCTTTTTGTTAAAATTATTACAAGTGTCAATGTAAAGTAACCCAGTATTTTAGTTTTGAATGACTAGGTGTGAAAAGCCCTAGGGCAAATCATGGTCACATTATTATTGTTGCCTTTTTTTCGTGGGTAAATATTATTTTAAAATCATGTGCACCGATGAATCCCGCATAATAAGACAATGGACATATATGCATGAAGAAAATGAAGACATTATCTAGATAAAAACCAAACCAAGAATTTCATTTCACAACAAAAACAGCTGTAGGTTTATTGATGTGAAACGTTCGGACAGAATATTTTATGAATGAACTGTGTGTGTGTTTGTGTGTGAAACTACGACTCATATTGCGTCTCTGTGGGATTTGATGAGACGGGTCGCCTCATGCTTGATTAAAGGTTGGCGCTCACATTATCCCGGTCGGAACCACGCGCTCCAGAGAGAGTTTAGCAGAATAATTGATAACGAACTGAGAATCCCAGCAGGACGCGCAAAGAGGTAAGCACAGCTGCGCTAGTCCCCTACTGCGCACATCAACGCAGAAATCAGCCAACGGTGGAAATTACACCACCACTGCCACACGTGGGATTGTTAGGGAGAATGAGCAAGAGAGAAAGACAAAAAAGGGGGGAGAGAGAGCGCGAAATCGAGATTGAGGGAGAGAGTTGCATCATGAGGTACTTGAGCTGGGTTTCACAACAACGAACTTACAAAGTGTTGCAAAAACACACAAATGATCAAGCTATAAAATGACAAAACAGAATCGGAGAACTTTACTAGACAGATGTTAAGACAACCGATTAAATTACAGCAACGAGAGGCAACTCACATCTAACTTTTTTTTCTTCTTCTGTGAAACATAACAGTTAGGCTATATGCTTAAAACCGTACTCTGCCCCACAATGAAAAATAATTAGTTATTAATTACCAGGGCCATGCAGAGACGTTCAGAGGGGCGGATGCCCAACATTACAAATAAAGGCAATTAATTACCAAGTCGAAAGAAAGTCACTTACTGGTTACTTTGTTCATCACTTCTTTAGCAATTATCTGCCTACATGAAACGTATAAGCACATCACAAGAGTCAAACAGCCTAATAACAACCTATTAACTAGAGATGGGGAGTCGACTCCAAAAGAGTCGATTCCTCTACTCTCACTAGCCGTAAAACACATTTTAAGTGACTCAGCCTATTTACAGCGACTACACACTCGTTCCCAGAACACAGTTCGCATGTACATATTAAGTTTGTACTTACAGCAGGTGGTTGATGTGATTTTCTAGGCGCTAATGTACTTCTATTTTAATTCATAGTAAATGGAGTCGAGGAGTTGATTCCACCGACTTCAAAAAAACCAAACACCCCTTCTATTAACATTGCTGTGTAGCAATATCAACAAGTCACTCTCACACATCTCTCTCCGTGATGGTAACCCTTAAAACGTTTTTATAAAATGGCTGCAAATGAACCAAACTCACCCAAACT